>JALMQS010000341.1:0-160191 GCA_024734495.1 Forficula auricularia
GATGCTTCACGTTCGATTTTGTGTTGCTGCCCAGAAGTTCACTAGTTATTTGATTAAATATTTCTAGGAGGACGGACATACAGACTCTGGGGGGACTGACATAGATATAAATAAACAGACACAGGCACAAATGCCCTTTAGTAGGATGCGATGTATAACTATTTGCATCAAGTAGAGGACACCCTAATTTAATTTCTTATGTAGGAGTGTACGAGTTTGTATAATTTTGAAAAAATATTTTTACGCCCAGAACCCTTATTTATTATTTCAATAATATTAGGAAGTCATAAAAAATAACTAAAAATAATACCCTTTTAAATGCATTCTCTCTTATTAGAAAGTATTTTTTTCTCGTTAATAGAATCAATTTTACTTATGGAAAGTGGTGTAGGTTTTAGGTGAAACATGATGTTAGTTAATAGAGTAAAGGGTGTGTAGTTTTCAGTCACATTGATGGACTAATAATCCGAAATATATTGAGTTTGTATAAACCTCTTTGAGTTTTATTTCATTCACTGTGAAACTACACACCTTTACTCTGTGGCTTTCATTAATAGAATCCTGTCTTTAGCGAGGAGCCAAACTGTGAGAGGGATATTAAAAATAAAATCTGTCAAGGTCGAAGAGCTATTGGGCAACTGAATGGCGTCTGGTGGAGCGAAAGGGATCGAACAGGACACAAAAAAATATATATATCGGTCCATAGTGGAAGGCATAGCCCTATACAAATTCAGAAACATGGGACATGAATAAAAAAAAACGAAAAGAAATTACAGGCGCTCGAAATGGATGGCGATGAGAAGGAGTTGCAGAGTGTCGAGATTGGAGCATATCCCAAATACAACTATAAGGGACAAAATGAAAATGGAAAACGACATAATAGATAGAATAGAAAGGAAGAGATTAATATGGTATGGACACCTCAAAAGAATGTCGGAAGATAGGTGGCCTCATAAAATATGGACCTGGATGCCCACGGAAAGACGGAGGAGAAGAGGAAGACCGAGACGAACGTGGAAGCAGGAGTAGATGAGGCAATGACCAGTAGGCAACTACAAGAGCAAGACATTCTGGATAGAGAGAATTGGCGTGTTGGATGCGGAAAACGGCGCATGCTGTAGAACAAATCGCTTTATTATTAAAATGTCTGTTACGTACGTTTGCGAATTTTGTTTACGATGTAGCTCAAAAACAAGTGTGAATATCAAATTAAAATTTCACATCTAGATTCTTTATATTGAGTTTAAGAGCTGATTAGATTTTGGTTGAAATCGAACTAAAAATTAAAAAGGGGAGGGTCTTAAAAAATTAAAATTATAAAATTTTCAAAATTAATAGACAAGAAAAATGGAATTTATTATAAAAAGGTCCTATAATAAAACAGAGAGTCATTATTTTTCGGGCACCAAAATTGGAGGATTCAAAAAACAGAAGTATCAATTTAAGTCCTAGGTTCTTTTGTTTGTACAACATTGAGCATATGCACCCTATAATACCTTACAGAAACGAGTCTCTATATGAAAGTGAGAGTGTATCAACGGGGGGTGGAGGGGCGGGGTCAAAAATTATTAAAATGATATGATTTTCCAATACAAATACTTAAGGCTATTTTCTCTGGAAGTAGTTGAAGAGATGCATATTATTATTAAAAGAAGATATGTTCAATTGCTAATAGCCCATAAATTAAGAAGAGGGAAGGCCTTCTTTCATAAATAATAAAAAGATAGGCCAGGTTATTTAATGTTTTAAGAATCCTCTCCAAATTTTAACCCGATTTTTTTTTTAGAACTTGCTCAAGAACAAGGGCGGATCCAGGGGGGCGGAGGGGGCGATGCGCTCCCCCCCCCCATAGAGGCCCGTGCCTGGCAAAAAAAAAATTTATTTTTTAAAAAAATTTTAAAATTGAAAATAAAGTTCGACGCATGTGTGGGGTGGGGGCGGCGTCTCTGCCCCCCCCCCCCCGCTTGGACAATTCGATCGCGACACACTTCCGAGATAAAAAGCAGATCTTATATACATCGGGCACCTTATATACATTCACCCCTCCCCACCATAAAAATTCCTGGATCTGCCCTTGCTCAAGAATTTTAAAAATCTTAAAAAATAAAAATCAACTTTTCCTTTTTCGAAAATTTTCATTTTCTATATCTACAAAAATTCTTTCTAAATGTAATAAAAAATAACAACAGGATAATTTCAGGTCAAAATTTTTTAGTATTTAAAGGGTCGCTCGAAAACGTTAAACACAAGAATCATTAAAAAATCCTCAAGATTCTTGAGTGAATTTTAAATATTTTCAGCTCACATTAATAATTATAAATTTTTATTAACAGATCGACCTCTATGAGCAATTCTTCTATATATATATATCATGATTTACTATTATAATCCGCTTAATCACGACGACGACAACGTACCCTCGACATTAGTCACTATTAACCAATATGGCACTTTTTTCAAACCTTTTATTTTTCTCAATTATTTCCTTTATTTTAAATTAAAAATGTTAAATTAATATTCAACGTTATTGTTTCAGTTCAATAGCTTGAATTTTAAATTAATATTAGAGTACCTGGAGCCACCGAACGATGCACGGTAACCCCCGCCCCCCCCCCTACCGAAACCACATATCGCCCCCCACCAATGCACCCCACCCCAACCGCGCCTCCAACCCCGGATCCCCCACAACTGCACCCCACCTCCTGCACCTCCCACATCCACCAATCCCCGCACCCAGTTTTTTCATTTCAAGCTTTCTAATGGTCCACATATATATTATGTGTATATTTGTTTACTCGTACACCAATTTGCCCACATTCGTTCATATTGATAAACATTATAAAAAAATAAATAGGGAAAATAATAATAAAAAAATAATCGTATAGGATCTGAAATAAAACATAAAATTAAATAGAGATTTTGCTTCCAAGTTATATAAAAAAAGCCACTTGAACCACTTTTATTTGTAAACAAACCTTGTTTTCTTATGATTTAGACAACCTGTTAATTATTTTTTTTTTGGCTTTTCGGCCTTTCTAGGCATAAGCCTAATTACGATACTAGTTAAATTTTTTTAAAATTTGTCTCTACCCCCGGGGGTCAGATTTTTGCTGGATGCCTCGAGTCGGATTCAAGCCCGGGTCCCCTGGTTAGCTCGCTGTCACGCTACCGCCTAGCCTATCTGACCCCCCACCTGTTAATTAAAAGTAAACAAATTTTTTTTTTAATTTTATTGAACCAATTATTTTACATGAATCAATGTATAATATATATATATACATACATTATATTTGAGCTTCGACTTCCGGAGATTACTTCTCCACATCGACTGTCACTTGATCATCATTTTAGTCCTTGTTTTTAATAAGAGGAAAAAACTAATTAAATAAAAAAATCTCTTTTCCGATAATATTTATTTCCAATTAATCCATCTCTCATTCTCTCCGTCAATCCCCAACAAAAAATTCCTAATTTTAATATAATATATTAATATTTACTATAACCTATTAGTGGGTTTTAAAATTAAAAAACCAATTAAAAATAAAACATAATTGAAAAAAATGTAAACAAACTTTTTTATTGAGATTTTCATCTGTCAATAATTACTTTAATTAAGAAAAGATCAATTAAAGATTAAATTTGTCGAGGTCCAGACCTCAGCCAGATCGCTTTCTCATCCTCAAAACTTGTTAATAGAATTTGTTTCATCAAAATCGGTAAAGCCGTTTTCAAAATAGAACAATGATACAAATATATATATATACAAACAATTTTTGCTCGTTTAATAAGAGTAGATAAATTTGACAGAAGTCTGAATTTAGCCTTTGAAATTAGCTTCAATCGGAACCTGAAACCGGGCTTCGAAAATGGAAACATTGGTAGGGGCACGTCGCTTAATTTTTTTACCCTACAGTCGCTAGTTTCAATTTAATCCACTAGATAGGGTATCAGAATTCTCAGTTTCCCAATAAAGAATATAAATAAATAAATATTTACTAAATAAACATCTGAGACTGAAAAATATTACATTTGAGCATTGACTATTTCCATTTCACTATTAAAAAATATTATTTTTCTTTAAAAAAATAGTGAGATTGAACTGAACGAGACGCGAGAAATCATATAGCTATGTAAAAATAAAATATTTGGAATTACTTTGCTGATTCATAGAGAACGAGAGAAAGTGGGATACACACATAGACATTTCCATAAGGTCTCACATTTATTCAATTCTAAATTTCCAATGTCAACAAGTGTTTGTGTGTAATGTAAATATAGACATTTCTCAAGAGATAAGCCTCTATATAAATACATAAAAGAAAAAATGTATATATATATATATAGGGTATATACCGTATACAGGGCAGGAGGGGCTTGTAAAGTATATAGTGGGTATGTAGTTTGTGCGGAATATGCGCCGAGTCCTGGGATCCCCGTGTTTAGTCGCTAATGAGCAAGATGAAATGATGACCCAAGGGGGACCTCAAGAAGAAGGAATTAAGCGCCCTTAAAGCGGAACCCCCCCGGACTCATTTGTGATAAATCGCTAACTAGGAACACATCTCTCTTCTACTTCATAAAAGAAAAACCAAAGAGAAAGTATATAAACAAGGGAAAGTACAATTAAGAAGAAAGTTTTATTATAATCATTATTAATATATCTATCTATCTACTCTTATTAAACGAGCAAAAATTGATTATATAGTTCATTATGTATATATGTATTTGTATCTTAGTTCTATTTTGAAAACGGCTCCTACCGATTTTGATGAAACCAACTCTATTAACAAGTTTTGAGGATGAGAAAACGATCTGGCTAGATCTGGACCTCGACAAATTTCATCTTAATTGATCTTTTCTTAATTAAAGTAATTATTAATAGATGAAAATCTCAATAAAATAGTTTGTTTACATTTTTTTCAATTATCTTTTATTTATTAATTGGCTTTTTCACTTTCAAAACCCACTAATAGTTTATAGCAAATATCAATATATATAATAAAATTAAACAATTTAATTGATGGGCGAAGACCAATCGACTTGATTGGGGAATAATGGAATTGAAATAATTATCGGAAAAGAGGTTTTTTTATCTAATTAGATTTTTCCTCTTATTAAAAACAAGGACTAAAAAGATGATCAAGGACAGTCGATGGTCGAGAAGTAATCTCCGGAGTCGAAGCTCAAATACAATGTATACATTAAATTATTGTAAAATAATTGGTTTAATAAAATTTATAAAAAAAAAAAAAAAAAAAAATTGATTTGAATTGGGATCGGAGAAAAGGACGAACGAAAATAATGGAATTGGAATAATTATCGGAAAAGAGTTTTTTTTATTTAATTAGTTTTTCCTCTTATTAAAAACAAGGACTAAAAAGATGATCAAGGACAGTCGATGGTCGAGAAGTAATCTCCGGAGTCGAAGCTCAAATACAATGTATACATTAATTCATGTAAAATAATTGGTTTAATAAATTTCTAAAAAAAAAAAAAAAAAAGACGATTTAATTGGGACAGACAAATGGAGAACGAATATGGAATTGGAATAATTATCGGAAAAGAGATTTTTTTATTTAATTAGTTTTTTTCCTCTTATTAAAAACAAGGACTAAAAAGATGATCAAGGACAGTTGATGGTCGAGAAGTCTCCGGAGTCGAAGCTCAAATACAATGTATATATTAATTCATGTAAAATAATTGGTATAATAAAATTAAAAAAAAAAACAATTTAATTGATTATAAATTCGAGTTTTAAATCTCACAAAGAGTTAATAAGAAATATGATTATATATTAGAATTTGCCAATTTAATTGATTATATTATAAAACTCGATAAATTGTTATTTAATTAAAAAAAAAATTATGCCGAATTTATTTATATACCTATATATATAAATAATCTGTGGGCCACTAAAAAACCGAGGAAATCCCAAAAGTGGGGGTGGGGTTGCGGGGGTTGGTTGGAATTCGGTGGGTTGGGATCGAGGGGCGCTAGCGGTGGGGGGGGGGGGTTCGGGGAGTGGTACGGGGGGGTCAGGGGGGCGAGGTTGCGGGTAGTGGTGTGCAGTGACGGGGTGTTTTTAAAAATTAAAAATAACTCGCCGTGAAATCAACATTAAATATAATATTTATTTACTCTTATCTTTATCTTTAAAAATAATATTAATATATAACTTTTAACTGAAGAAAAACAGTTGCCGAACATCACTCGGTAGCTTCAGGTACTATATTATTATAAGTTATTCTAAATAAGTCGAACGGGTACGAGTCGGCCTCACATATGTGGCGGCCGCGGCCCCGCTCTTGCTCATGGCGACGAGCCTTGAGCCACGGCCGCTAGATGACTCAGTCGGATCGTTGAGTCGCTTTTGCATGAGTGGATATATTCACCCATGCTATAATTAAAGCGGCTCGATTCGACTGAGGGAGCAGAATGGGAGTTCGAACATTCGAATCTGGAGGGAGCCAAATGCCAACCAGCAGCCCCTCCCCGCACCACACCTAACAATATCTGGTGACCGCCCGACGTGATTGCAAAGCAAGCAGCCTCTTGACCCGCCAGCTAGGTGGATAGAGCCTTGCCCGGCTGACTTAGTCGGTAATCAGCAATCACACAAGAAACAAAGGGTGTGGTGTAGCGGCCCGCGGCCGCGCTTTCTTGCACATCGGCGACGAGCGCTTGAGCCACGGCCGCTAGATGACTCAGTCGGATCGTTGAGTCGCTTTTGCATGAGTGAAATATATTCACCCATGCTATAATTAAAGCGGCTCGATTCGACTGAGGGAGCGAACGGATTCGGACACGCGAATCTAGAGGGGCCAAATAACAACCAGCAGCCCCTCCCTGCACACACCCTATATGAATACGCAACCTACAACTCTCGCATACGCAAGATTGTTAGGACTCCCATCGACTTGATGGGGGGCGCACAAAGCACCGCAAAGCACTCAGCCTCAGAGAGCCCTAACAATAACATAAATAAATTCTTATCTTATACTATTAAATGAGCAATTCTTACTTGTTTTCTCGAAAACGGCTCTTATCATTTCGATGAAAATCACGGATTAGAGTAGCGTTTCTCAAACGCCGGTTCACGGAGAATATATATGCTCGGCGTTAAAAAAATTTTCTTATTCAAAAATAATATTTTAATTTATTCCAAAATTTATAGCCCAGTCAAATTAGACAAATCAGAAGAAAAAAATCCCATAGTTTTGGAAATGGTTTTAAACGTTTCCCTTAGGCTTGGGTTAATGTATGTAAAATGTCCCCGAGGGTGGGGGGTTGAGCTCGAGGGGGGGGGGGGGTTAAAGTTCCTTTTTTTTCAGTTTTTCTTTGTAAATAACAGTCCTATAGTAAATTAAAGAGAACAACATTTTTTATTGATTTGAACGTTTACTTGGACCACTTTTTTGATCATTTCCTGTCATAGAAAATGCTGGATATCTATAAATCAAATAGTTTTAACAAAAAAGTTTTTCAAGTAAACGTTCAGGTAAATAAAATTTCCTAGAGAATGAGATAGGAATCAAGCTTCTATGATGAGTGGTTTTGATTTTATGAAGGAAAAAATGCGATTTTTTGCAAAAAATTGGAGTTTTTCAAAATTTCAACCTCATTGAGGCGTCGGTTACCATTATCGAATTAAGATGAAACTTTGTTTCAATTGTAAAAAAGTTAATCTAGTTTAAAAAGGTATAGAGTTGTCTTTGTCGAAAACGTGCTCCTTATGGTCAAAATGGGAAAAAATCGAAAAGAGTGTCAGTTTTTGGGATATTCAAAATTGATCTGAGGAGGATGTTTTTTGGATCCAAATAAAAAATCGAACTACTTTACCAATTTTGCATTTTATTCTTTTTACTCGACGCGAAATTTCGTCCTCTTTAATTTACTATAGGATGGTTATTTACAAAATATCGACCGTTTTCGAGTTATAAGCAAAAAACTGAAAAAAGAGAACTTTAAATCCCCCCACCCTCGGGGACTGTTTACACACATTAGCCCAAGTCTAAGGGAAGCGTTTAAACCCAATTCCAAAACTCTGTGAGTCTTAAATTGCCCTATCCTCTCTTTACGGTTTATCGTTGTGATACGGGACACCCTATATGTATATGTTTATTTGCATCAAGCAGAGAACAACCTCAGTGATTTCTCTTTGTGAAAAAAATTATAGATTTATTATCTAATTTAGTCTAGTTAAAAAGTTTATTAATACCCACTAGCCTAATAGCGGATATTCCAAATGAGATCTTGATTAATATCCGCCATTACTTTTACTTACTTATTTAGCCACCCCAACTGATGAATGATGGGATTTTCTTTAAAAGGACTTGTTTGAAAAATGTTCTTGACGAGTGGGTACTAATTAGTACAACCGTTAGTTAGTAAGTATTTATATATAAGTACAAGACAAAAGGGCGAGAATATTTGATTTCAAGTTGAAACGAGAATAAGTTTCTCCATCTGCATGCATGACTGTGCTTTATGCAGATGAAGGCGCCTTTGTCATTTCTTAAAATTTTACAGTAATTATTGTCCTAAGAGAGGGAGATAGATAAAAGTAAAAAAGAGTTCATTTTTTATTTTTAAGCGTTCCTTTTAGAGAGAAGCCGAAAATAACTTCTATTTAAATTCCTTATGGCCTATGCCATTACGAGTAATTTATAACTAAGTTTATTAGAAATAGTAGTAAACTTTTTTTAGATATAAAAGCATGCATTATACTATTAAATGAGCAATTCTCGAGTATATATATATATATATACACCTACATTATACAGTGCCGTATATCTAGCCTATGAAGGGCCATGTGTTTGGGATTAAATTAGGGCACCCATATTTTTACTTTACCATACAGGGTATGGTCAAGTATTGTAATCGTGCATGAAAAAAAGTGTTTTTTTTTTCTTTATTTTTTTCGAAATATCTCAAAAACGGCTGTAACTATTTTGATTAAAAAAATTGAGCAAAACCATGGCATTTCGCTCTAGAAAAAATCTCTAATAAGTAAAATTATATTTTTCGAGATAATAATTGTTTTGTCAAAATGTCTTTTAGTTAGTTAGTCTGTGCGTTACCAAATTTTTGTGGACGAGCTAGCTCAAAAACTAGTGTGAATATTGAAACCGAATTTCATATGCAGTTTTGGTCCATTGATTTTTCGTTTATTGGGCCACGCAGGTGGAGGCCTCCATTAACAAGAAATATTTACATAGTCGGGTGAATTTAATTATAGGAGTATTTACATAATATATTTACAATTCTTTTTGCTTTTTCTCTATACAATTTCTAGCGCATGGCGATTTCCCTATAAGTTCTCCTATTGAAGCAATAAAAATTCATCAAAGAACCCCTCATCGCCCTGAAGGTCATATCGCATAAAGTTCTCTGGGAAATTCCCAGGGCGACAAGGGGAGGCACCGCTCTATGCCACCACACTCCCTTCCACGAGAGTGTGATGGCTTCAACTCTCACAGAACCTGAGCCCACCCCAAACCTTGCTGCAATGTTGCTCACCAGACTGGAGTTGCCCTTATAATAATTGATTTTGTTTCTGTGGGCAACCCCCAGTCCGAGGAGTGCTGACACTATCTGCACATCCAGAACCCACACCGTCCCCAACCCGTCCTTCGCCACGATGTCTGGCTTCCTGTTCCCGGCCGAGCTCTGATATAAATATTCGAGCTCGACCCGTATTCCCTTTTTTATTAGTTCATCAGCCAGACGTCTAACCACCGCATCATGCCTTCTGAGCCTTCCATCGTGCGTCCGCCCACACGACTGGAGAATATGCGCTGTCTTTTCAGTTTGGTGCATATCGACCCAAAATTAAGGGGGGTGGAGGGGGGTTAAAAATTAAAATTCTAGGCCATTTGAGCAAACTCAACCAAATTTTGTATACATAGTCAGCGGTACCCCAGAAGTATAAAAAATGCAAAAACTAACTCCCCACCTTACATGATTATAAATAATTTTGAAGGGCTAGGTTGTATGGTAAAGTCAAGTGGATGGCCAAATCAGAACACGTCAGCTTATTTTTTTAGTGATTCACCCATGACTTTTTCTAGTGACCTTTATATCATCATCATCATCATCTATCAGCCTGTCGATAGCGACAATCCACTGCTGAATATAGGCCTCTTCCATCAAACGGAAGGGGTTGGCATTAAGTCACCACGCTTGCCGAACGGTATTGGTGACTAGGAATCAGATTATAGCCGGTCAAATACTCAATGCAAGGACTCGGACTCGAACCCGGGACTCCCTGCTTAGAAGGCTAGTGTCTTTAAGCTCTCGGCTAATCCGATTCCCAATTGACCCCATTGACCTATTACTATATGCTTATATTAATACTTTGAGCTGACATTTTTCAGCCTTTCATAATTGTAGAAAGAATATACCTATAAAATACACGCAATTTTTTTTTTACATTTTTGAGATTTTAAAAATTCATGAGCGTCCTCCAAAAAATTTTTTGGAACTAAAATTTGTAGAGTTTTTAAAAAATTAAATACTAACAAATTGTCATGCGAGACTCATAAATTATCATTTTTGGTAAAAATGGGTAACTCTATTAAATATTTACCAACTGCGAAGCTCGCCATCGGCAGGAAACTTGCTGGACTCCGCAGTGGGTTTCAAAATAATACCTAATTTTAAATTTCCTAATTTTAATAAATTTTATTTATCATGAACTATTAGTGAGTTTTAAAATTAAAAAAAATCACGTCGGCGTCATCGCACAAGCCAATTATAATAAGTATAGATATGTAAATATGTTCCAGTAAAAGCCCGTTTTTAATAAGAACGGGTTCTTACTAGTTAAAACGCTTTTCACTGAATCCGTTGTGACAAAGGATCGACTGGGAGGGTAATTAAAACCAATCGACTTGATTGGGGAATAATGGAATTGAAATAATTATCGGAAAAGAGGTTTTTTTATCTAATTAGATTTTTCCTCTTATCAAAAACAAGGACTAAAGATGATCAAGGACACTCGATGGTGGAGAAGTAATCTCCGGAATCGAAGCAAAAACTACAATGTATACATTAATTAATGTAAAATAATTGGTTTAATAAAATTTATAAAAAAAAAAGAATCCCGTTGTGGCAAGTAGAATTTACTGATGTTGGTTGAGTTTGGCCCAAAGGTCTAGAATCTTCATTTTTGACCTTCTGCCTCATTTTGGGTGTTTATTTTCGAAAAATTTTTAAACGAAAATGTCAAAAATTACATCCTCTACAACTTTGCATTCTTTAGACATTTTCGTTTAAAAATTTTTGAAAATAAACACCCAAAATGAGGCAGAAGGTCAAAAATGGAGATTCTAGACCTTTGAGCCAAACTCTACCAACATTAGTAAATTCTAGTTGCCACAAAGGTATTCAATGAAATGTGTTTTAACTAGTACTATAAGAACCTGTTCTTACTAAAACGGGTTTTTACTGCAACATATACACCAGCTGCGAAACCCGCCATCGGAGGGCATCTTGCTGGACTCCACAGTGGGTTTTAAAATAATACCTAATTTAAATTTCCTAATTTTAATAAATTATATTCATCATGAACTATTAGCGAGTTTTAAAAATTAAAAAAATCTCGTCTGCGTCGTCGCACAAGCCAATTATAATAAGTTTATATATGTTACTTATATAAGTAAATTGATTTAAACACAAGTCCTTAAAACTCTCCACTAAAATTGAAGCACACGATTTAGTTAGTGCTGAAGTACTTTTTTCAAAGGCTTGAGTTGTATACCAGCAGTCGATGTATTCCACGAGGTTGAGGGTAAGTTATAATCACCCATCAAAACAAGATTATGGTCCAAGTCAGGTGTTTTTGATGTCTTCGACGTGCATTATATTCTTTTCCGAACCAAACGATTTTTCACCCCACTCAACTCCTTATATTATACAAGGCTCAAATTCGCCCCTGTCTTGAATATTGCTCGCATTTGTGGAGAGAGAGCCTCTCCAAGTATTCTCTTAATACCTTAGATGCAATTCAGAGGCGAGCTATCAGACTGATAGGCGATCCTACATTAACTGACACTCTCGACTCCCTAGTCCATCGTAGATCTGTCTCCGCCTATCCCTTTTTATAGATATTACCATGGCTTTTGTTGCCCGAAATAACGATTTTCTAAAATTCAACACCCCTACGCGCTTAAACTAGATACTAATCGAACAAACGCATTCGCCAATTCATTTATCCCTATGACATCTAGAGACTGGAATTCTCTTCCCCGACCGCTCTTTCCAGCCACTTATAACCTTCAATCTTTCAAGACCAGCATCCACAGATACCTTCGACCTCTACCCAATCCCTAAATCTCCCCTTATCTTCACGTTACAAGGGTCCACCACGGATTTCAGAGGTTGTACCTTCTTAGTGCAACTTCTTCTTGTATCCAATATCATTATAACAATTATATGTTCTTGATAGAGAGAAATGCTAGAAGTCGGAGGTATATACACGGTTCCAATGATAGTTTTAAGATCCGGTAATATAACGAAAAGTTGATTTAAAGATAATAGAGAGTTGTCAAGAGTCTCAAAATTTTTGCATCTAATGAATTTGTTTACTGCAATAAGAACACCGCCTCCTCTAGAACTGACTAAATTAGACCAGTCATCTCTATATATAGTGAAAGAACCTAGGTCAATTTCAGAATCGTAAATTTCATCATTAAGCCAGATTTCTGTTAAAATAATAATGTCATAGTTTTTGGAAAAAAATGCTGCTGAGATTTTGATTTGATCCAGTTTGCCACGCATACTTCTAATATTCTGGTAGTATATTTTTATTTTGGGATGATTTTTATTTCCAGGGTTGATCCGTTTATTGAGTCTTGGAATCGGTTATGATCTATTGATGAATTTAGTTGCTAATCAGAATAGTTAATTTTCTTCTGGATTCTCTGTACATTTGCTTTGTATGTTGGACAGTCATGGCTCCAGGTTGGATGATTTACATTATCATAGTTTGCCTTGTTTTTTATTTGATTGTATATTCTTTTGGTAACAGTCACGATCTGTGATCCCGTTATTAATATTAAGATTGGCACTGAACTTTTTATTTGCTACTACACAATTTTGACACTTCACTTGTACGTTATTCGGCTCACACTGATGATCTGTATATGTATATATTATATATTTGTTCTGAAGCTGAAAGTGTGAAAGATTTGTGGGTAAATTTGTGTAATCATCTTAAATTTTCTTGTAAGAGGCGGCACTGCTTCTCGGAGGCCCAATAAATAAAATATACGTATATATATATGTATACAGGGTGCATAGGAAAGTCCCTTTAACCTGAAAATACTTGCGAACGGAGAGTGCTACAGCCACGCAAGTGAGGTAACGGTATAGTAAAGCGACTATGCCCGACCTAATGCAAACGACACCAGCGCCCCTAGTGGCGAAATGTGGAAGTTAACCATTGCAAATCGAAAACGAAAAGAGATAGAGCAAAATTTCCAATTAGAAAGTTTTAGAGCATCAATTAATTAGTACGAAACGATATTTGGTTTACACGGATAAGATAAATTATCGTCTGCCATCAATAATTTTATGCTATGAGATTATGTTGTTTGTATCAAGCGAGCGCCAACACCTTTTAAACTAAAATTTTAAATGCATTGGAAATTAAAGTTTTCAGACATTACAGTACAGTACAAAGTCACAAACTGCATTTGCACACTGCTACATTTCCGAAATGTAAATATGTAGAGTAGAACAGTCGCGCATAGATTACGGACATTTTTGGATACAGGCAGTAATTTATCCTTTCCGTGTAAACCAAATATCGTTTCGTACTAATTAATTGATGCTCTAAAACTTTCTAATTGGAAATTTTGCTCTATCTCTTTTCGTTTTCGATTTGCAATGGTTAACTTCCACATTTCGCCACTAGGGGCGCTGGTGTCGTTTGCATTAGGTCGGGCATAGTCGCTTTACTATACCGTTACTTCACTTGCGTGGCTGTAGCACTCTCCGTTCGCAAGTATTTTCAGGTTAAAGGGACTTTCCTATGCACCCTGTATGTGTGTGTGTGTGTAATGATTATTATTTTAATCAATTAAAAGTTGATTTTATCCACTCTGCCACTTGTGTCTAATCTATAATAATGCGAATATAATTTCTCCATTTTGGACATAAATTTCATGTCCAAGAGGACATTCAAACTGACGGTTGTTAACGCCTTTACGAAATAAAAGCCAAAACGTTATAACATATTAATTAACAATTCATGTGCTCTGGTGCTGTATCTCTAAAGGACCATAATCTTGGAATATAATATATTATTATGACTCTCTCTCTCTCTCTCTCTCTCTCTCTCCCTCTCAGAGAGAGAAAGTAAACTGAATAATTAAATAGTTATTAGACTATATTAATAATTTAACTTTTTCTCTCTGCTTTAAATTAATACTTTATACTTATATAGGGGCTTAATAAAAATAAACAAGTATGGTAAAACTACCCGACTTTATTTTAATACTACTATTAACAAATTTAATTACAATCTAACGAAATAAATAAACAAATAATTAAATAAAACGAAATTTATTTTTTATTTTTTGTTTTGTGACGCACTGGGAATAAATTCGGCCCTGGAATTGAGTATTTTGAAGCCCAAATGGCGAAAAGTTTAAGAAATCATAAAAAGTAAACAATGAGGTTGTCCTCTGCTTGATCCAAATAAACTTATACATATCTTATGATATTATTATTTCGATGAAAATCACAGTTTATGGGTGGACAAATCGATCTGTCAGGGTCTCATTTTCGGGTAACTTTACTTTGATAGAATATTTATTAGTAATGACCCGTATGGAAATAAATAGATTTTCGAAATATGATTTTTATATATTTTTGAAAATATATTAAAAATATAAAATTTTGTTTTAAATTTATATAAAATTTATACTAGGCGACATAAAAAATAATTATATTTTAACAATATATAGAAAACATAAACTTTGTATAAATTTAACACAGAAATTTTATATTTTTAATATATTTTCAAAAATATATAAAAAACATATTTCGAATTTATTTCCATACGGGAAGCTGTTGAATCTTTTATTTTAGTGATTAATTTGATTAAAGTTGTGAAAAAAATGTTGTATTTATTTGTTTCAATAAATAATTATAATTAATCATGTGATTTAAATAAAAATTCAAACTTTAATTTGATAGGTTTTTTGTTAATTCAAATATATATTCACAGGTGGTTGTTTTGAATAAAAATTTATATAATTCAATTTTTTTTTCAATTTCCTTTTTAATAATTAATTGGGTTTTTAATTTTAAATTCCACAAATAGTTAATTACAAATATTATTTTATATTAACATTTGAAAAATTTATTTTAAATAGAGGAAGGAGAAATATGGAATTGGAATAATTATCGGAAAAGAGGTTTTTTTTTCTTTAATTAGTTTTTTCCTCTTATTAAAAACAAGGACTAAAAAGATGATCAAGGACACTCGATGGTGGAGAAGTAATTTCCGGAGTCGAAGCTAAAATACAATGTATACATTAATTCATGTAAAATAATTGGTTTAATAAATTTATTTCAATTAAAAATAAATATTTTATATTAATTTTTCAATTCAATTATTTTAATTAGTGGTATTATCTATTTTCTATAAAATAGTTTATTTGAACCTTAATTTCATTATTTAAAAAAAATCGATGATTCGTAAAATCGTTCCTCCTTCTTCAGGATTTAAAGGGGGGTCACCCAAAGAACCTGCGTGTATATTATTATTATTATTTTTATTTGCAATTAAATTCAAATTGAAAAATTCTCTTATTGTATATGAACTTAGGGTATTATGAAATACCATTTACATTTTAATCATAAAGAGTAATTAATGAGGTTGTCCTCTGCTTCATTCGAATACACATATACAAATCATATACAAATCTTATGAAATTATTATTTCGATGAAAATCACGAACGAATTAGGTGGTTTTTGGGTGGACAAACCGATCTGTCAGGGTCTCATCTTCGGGTAACTTTAATTTGATAGGTTTTTTGTTAATTCAAATAATTATTCACAGGTGGTTATTTCAATAAAAATTTATATAATTCCATTTTTTTTTCAATTTCATTTTTAATAATAAATTGGTTTTTAAATTTTAAATTCCACAAATAGTTAATTACAAATATTATTATATATATATTAAAATTTGAAAATTTATTTTAATTAGAAGGTATTTTCTTTAAAATAGTTTATTTTAACGTTAATTTCATTATTTAAAAAAATCGACAATTCGTAAAATCGTTCCTCCTTCTTCGGGATTTAAAGGGGGGGTCACCCAATGAACCTGCGTGTATATTATTATTATTATTTTTATTTGCAATTAAATTCAAATTGAAAATTCTCTTATTGTATATGAACTTAGGGTATTATGAAATACCATTTACATTTTAATCATAAAGAGTAATTAATGAGGTTGTCCTCTGCTTCATTCGAATACACATATACAAATCATATACAAATCTTATGAAATTATTATTTCGATGAAAATCACGAACGAATTAGGTGGTTTTTGGGTGGACAAACCGATCTGTCAGGGTCTCATCTTCGGGTAACTTTAATTTGATAGGTTTTTTGTTAATTCAAATAATTATTCACAGGTGATTATTTCAATAAAAATTTATATAATTCCATTTTTTTTTCAATTTCATTTTTAATAATAAATTGGTTTTTAAATTTTAAATTCCACAAATAGTTAATTACAAATAATATTATATATATATTAAAATTTGAAAATTTATTTTAATTAGAGGTATTTTCTTTAAAATAGTTTATTTTAACGTTAATTTCATTATTTAAAAAAAAATCGACAATTCGTAAAATCGTTCCTCCTTCTTCGGGATTTAAAGGGGGGTCACCCAATGAACCTGCGTGTATATTATTATTATTATTTTTATTTGCAATTAAATTCAAATTGAAAATTCTCTTATTGTATACGAACTTCGGGTATTATGGAATACCATTTATATTTTAATCATAAAGAGTAATTAATGAGGTTGTCCTCTGCTTGATGCGAATACATATATACAAATCTTATGATATTATTATTTCGATGAAAATAACGGATTAAAGGGGTTTTTTTGGGTGTACATTTTGATCTGTCAGGGTCTCATCTTCGGGTAGCTTTAATTTGATAGGGTTTTTGTTAATTCAAATATATATTCACAGGTGTTTGTTTCAATAAAAATTTATATAATTCCATTTTTTTTTCATTTTCTTTTTAATAATTAATTCATTTTTTAATTTTAAATTCTACAAGTAGTTAATTACTTATAAATATTATTATAAATTATAATTTGAAAATAAATTATAAAATTGAATAATTAGAGGTATTTTCTATAAAATAGTTTATTTGAACGTCTGAATTTCATTCATTTAAAAAAATCGACGATTCGCAGGTTCGTTTCTCCTTCTTCAGGATAAACCTTATCGGTCGATTTTCACGTTTTTTTGTTACTGGCAAAAAAATCACCGCTTCTGAATCATTTAAACCACCGTTCGCAAGTGTCGAAGGAGTATCTGCACCGTATGTTTCGACAAGTATTCGATGGGCTTCCGCTGGTTTTTCTTCTGATTGAATAAGAAAATCAGCACGTGCCGCAAATGGTCTTTGTTTGGCTCAAAACACGACATGTTTACCACTGAAAAAAATATGCTAGTAACTCTTTAACGTTTAAACAAATATGACGTTTTGAAGCTTGCTGTCATAACTGAAGGTTTTCTACATTTTATTCGATCGCGACTCTAATGTAAGATATTTTTATTTCAAATCAGCACGGTCAAAATAATTCTTGTTGACGTATCAATTATTTCTTTGATATATTAATGAGAAAATTAAAATTTATTTAATATCATTATTTCAAGTTAGAAATATATAAGTTCAAATATTATTTTCACTCAATATTTGACAAAAATTCCCTACATTAGAGTCGTGATCGAATAAAATGTAGAAAACCTTCAGTTAATTAATGGCAGGCATCTAACATACATGCTAATAGATCCGAGCGCTCTGGACTGGGAGATCGAGTATATAACATCTGAGATTTCCAATTCACTCGATGATCCATCCGAATGTCTAGCGGCTATACGCGAAATGACGTTGATTGTAGCTTGAAGTGGATTACATCTTTTTCTCTTGGTCCAGACTTAATACCTGCAGACTCCAATAGCGTAATCCGCAGTAGTCTCGCGAGATAAAAATATATTTTTTTTCAAATCATTGCTGTCATAGCTACAAAACGACATATTTGTTATGGCGCAAGAATATATAGGCTTTGTGGGCCATCTATTGGAAAAACCCGCATTTTAAAGTTACATGCCTGGTAAAATGGTTATCGAAGGAACCTCGGTGTATATTAGTATTATTTTTAATTCTAATTAGAGTGGTTCTGGAGAGATGCCACACATTTTAAAAAGCCATTATCCTAAAGCCCATGGTGCACGTAACTATAAGTAAATAGTTTTTATGTTAACACAATAATATGTATTAAGTGTGTAATGGGTTATAATTAATTTAAAAAATGTATAATAAGTAGAAAAAATTTATTTGTAAAACGTTGCTCTGTGGCGTCTCACCCACAGATGTCAGGGGTGATGCCGCACCTCTTCAAATTGCAAATTACAATAGTAGTAAAAACATTGTTAATAAAGGTATTTAAGAACTAAATTTTTTAGATATAAAAAAAAGCTAAAATCATATATTAACGAAATTTTGCCAAATAAATTTTATAACAAAAAATTATGATTGAGTTATCTTTGTAATAATAATTCAGAATAACAAGTGCGGCAGGTAACCCTGACTCAGAGTGTGGCATTTCTCCCATTTAGTACGGGTGAGATGCCACACCCTCCTCTTGCCGCGATTAGTAGGAAACAAACCACAAACCGACTCATAACCTCACTAAGGTTTCGTTGTTTACTATCTATTTGACTTTATTCGAATATTTAAAATATTAGCTCTTAATAAATTCATAAGTGAAGGTTAAGAAAAACTTTAGAGTGTGTAAGGAGAGTCTTACCTTGGATTTTAGCTTGTAGACTGTAAAATATTCTTCACAATGAGATAAAAACAACGTCCAACTGATAAGGCGGACTGGCCTGCGCTAGGATGTAGCTGGTACTTTTGAACTACAAGGCAGTGTCTGTCCCGGATTTAGCCTAAATTAAAATGGAAAATTCTCTTATTGTATGTTTATTTTTATCAAGCAGCGGACAACCTCATTGATTTGTTTTATGAATGAACAACTCTACTACTCTCGGTCTAACAAAATCTTATCAAATAAAGTTACCACTTTTGCTCATTTGAGAAAGAACACCCGGTAAATAGCTAAGTAGTAAAGGTTTATGTAAATATTCCGAATTGAAGAGGCTGAGAAAGCAACAGATTGAACCAATAGGTGAGGTTTATTAAATATGTTTGCCTTTTACGCCGTTTTGGTTTCAAGGTTATTGATTCAATCCAATCTTCGCCCCCCCCCCAACGACCCAACCCTCGACCTTAAAACTTACCACTCAACAGTCGATTACTTTTTAAAAGACAAAATATCTTAGAAGCAATCTTATTTCTTTTGAGATTTTATATTTAAATAAAAATATATTAAAAATAACCTGGGAAAATGCATACCGTACCTATTTTTATATTATCATTGATAATTATTAGCAGAGTCCTATTTAATCCTAGTTTAGTAAAGTTGTAGCTTAGTTTTTTTAAGTGCTACTTGTATTAAAATACTAAATTAATATTATAATTATTATTATATAATATTTAAATAACCTGACGTGTTCTGATATGGCCATCCACTTGACTTTACCATACAATCTGGCCCCTCACTTACATTAATATTTAATAAAAAATTTTTGCAACGAAATTTTCTCTGGAGAGAGACGGACTGGTAGAAATTTTATTTGAAAGTAATGGAAGGCAGCCCAGAGGTAGTGAGGAAAGAAAAAATTAACACATATAAAATAAAGTGTAATTTATTGGAATCCTTCCTCCTTTCCTTTCAAACCGACGTTTCGGAGGATTTTTTCCCTCCTTCTTCAGGGTTTCAAAGGGTCAATGAATGAAACAAATAAAATGTTTCCTTCTTCTCTCCACAGTAGTGTTCAAAAACTTTCTTCATTTGTAACAAAAGGCGTATAGAAAGACAAAAAATTTTTTTTTCCTAATTAAGAAAAGAAGGAAAAAAAATTTTTTTTGTCTTTCTATGCCTTTTGTTACAAATGAAGAAAGTTTTTGAACACTACTGTGGAGAGAAGAAGGAAACATTTTATTTGTTTCATTCATTGACCCTTTGAAACCCTGAAGAAGGAGGGAAAAATCCTCCGAAACGTCGGTTTGAAAGGAAAGGAGGAAGGATTCCAATAAATTACACCTTATTTTATGTGTTAATTTTTCTTTCCTCACTACCTCTGGGCTGCCTTCCATTACTTTCAATTTAATAAAATTATTTATAATCATGTGGAGAGGGGTTAGTTTTTGCATTTTTAGACTTCTGGGGACCCACTGATTATGTATACAAAATTTGGTTGAGTTTGCTCGACCTAGATTTTTAATTTTTAACCCCTCCCCCCCTCCACCCCACCTTAATTTTGGATCGATATGTACCAAAATCTAATCAGTTCTTAATCTCAATGGACCAAAACTACGTGTGAAATTTGGTTTCGATATTCAGACTAGTTTTTGACATAACTCGTCTACAAAAATTGGTAACGCACAGACTAACTAACTGACTAACAGACATTTTGACAAAACAATTATTATCTCGAAAAATATAATTTTTTCGATGTTCACTTATTAGAGCTTTTTTGTAGAGCAAAATGCTATGGTTTTGCTCAATTTTTTTAATCAAAATAGTTTCAGCCGTTTTTGAGATATTTTGAAAAAAAGAAGGAAAAAACTACTTTTTTCATGCACGATTACAATACTTGACCATACCCTGTATTGTAAAGTAAAAAATTATTATAAGAATATTAAAAAAATAATTAATTAATTTTGACGGGATACAAAACACTAGAGATAAAATTTTTAGAATAGAGTAGTTTCATATTGGATGCACAAAACTGATTAGATTTTGGAATTTACAATTTCGCAAAGTATGTTTGTTTGTTTTTTTTGTTTTTGTTTTTTTTTTGGAATTTTCAGTCGTTGTTTTGATAAAGGTATCAAAAAAGAAATAAACCTTTTTTGCGCTATCTATACAGAATCCAAATGGAGAATTCATGAAAAAAAAATGTGGTGTATTTTTCTGACCATCATTTGAAAAAAATATACATTTTTAGCTGATATTATTAGGAGTATATAATAAGTCAGACTTATTAAAAATTACAGTTAAGAATATATATATTTTAAGAAAAATAATTATAGAAACAATATAAGATTAATACTAAATTATTGGATAAAAATACTTGGTAGGTTTCACATTAAGATATAAAACGAATTTATTTTTGGAGAATCTTTAATCTCGATATATATATTTCGGGTGACTAACCCATCTTCAGGAGAAACAGAAAGTAACTGAGCTGGATAAGTCGAAATTGAATACAAGTCAATGGTAAATTTTTTTTTTTAAGATAACAAAAGGGTAAATATTTAAAATTAGTGGAGGGAGAAAAGGTAGGGAGTCTACTTTTGTTTAATTTTGAATGGCCTTTTGAGAAATGAGGATTTCGAATTTGAATACAACTCAATGATAAAATTTATTTTTAAGATAACAAAAGGGTAAATATTTAAAATTAGTGGAGGGAGAAGTCTATTTTGTTTAATTTTGAATGGTCTTCTGAGAAATTAGGATTTACACACAAAACAAATTTGCAAATATTTAAAGAATGTAATCAATGATTGTACTTTTCTTGACTTCTAATTGAATATTTAGTATATTCGTTTTATTTGAGAGAGCTAATTTTATTTCCGTTGACTCTAAAAAATCTAAACGTAAGCCCTTTCTTTCGAAATGTAACGGAACTAGGTGGCTAATAGAAGAGGTGTGTTTATTCAAATGTAGATGATTGGCGAAGGTAGAAGTTGATTCCATATTAATATCATCTGATCTGCTAAGACTATTAAAGGCTCTTTCATGTTCTAAAAAAGCGTCCAGTTTGTCCTATGTAGATTGCGTCGAAATTATCACAAGTCAATTTATATACCCCTGATTTATCTAATTTATCAATTTTTGTCTAATTTATTATTAATTAGCTGTGAACCTAAAGTGTTTTTATTATATAAAAGCAGGAGTTATACCAGACGTTCTAAGAGTAGAAGTTATAGGGTTTGTAACATGGTTCGAAATGAAGGGGGGTCTTTTAAATATTTTATCAGTTCCGGAATTTAGTGAGTGTGTGTGAGAGATACTTATTTTTTGATTAATTTTTTTGTAAATTTTATTAATTATCAGTTTGTTGTAGCCATTATTCACAGCTATATTATAAATTATATTTAGTTCATTGTAGTTCAAGTATTTTTATCCAATAATTTAAAAAATGTTTCACCAAGTACCAACACCAAATTCCTTAAAAACTAAATTAATACTATATTAATAATACTTAAAACACAAAAAAGCCTCCAGCTTTTTGATTATAATGTTATTAATTGCAAAAAAGAAAATAACATTCTACACATATATATGTACTATATTATGAAAATGTTTTAAGAGGTATAACTATAGAAAACAACTTATAAAAAAGGCATTCTATAAGATTTAAAACATTTCATTATATATATGATATATTCACTGATATTGACATACTATATTAATAACAATTTAACACACAAAATACCTCCAGCTTTTTGATTAAAATGTTATTAATTGTAAAAAGAAAATGACATTCTACACAGACATATGTACTATATTATGAAAAGCTTGGACTGATGATGGTGTGAGAATATCCGCCGAAACGTCTCATAAGTTTTTCATGAAAATAAATTTGTTAGAATATAAAGAAATTTTATTTCCTTTTTCCTAACGAAGACATTACATCTGTTTTCAAGGTTTTCAAGAGCCTCAAAAAACATCACAATTTATAATTTTAAAACATTATAGTACCATATCTTAATGAAATAAATTTAATTATTTTTTTTTTGATGACAAATGTTTGGAGCCTGTAATCTGCTGTGCACGAAGTTTTGAACTTGCGTGCAATTAAAAATAATAGTATTAATATATAAGTTCCTTCTTTGATCCTTTTTAAACCCTAAAGAAGGATGGACAATCCTCCGTATAGTCGAGTTTTTTAAGAGGCTGAAAATAAAGTTCTAATAAATCTTTAGGGAAAGCGGTGTTGGTTTATAGTGAAACATTTTAAACAATTTTAAAGGATTGTAGTAGTGTTAAACAAAAAAAAAAAAGTGAAAAACCACTACAACCCACAAAGATAAACAAAGAGGTTGTCCTCTACTTGATGCAAATAAACATACACACATATATATCCAAATTATATATTTGTATATATATTATTTATTTGTTTGAGACTATAGTTTCGAAGGCTTGGCCCTCATCATCAGTCTTTTTAATTATAAATATTATTTTTCATTAGATCAGTATTGTCGTGAATATTGAAAATTTTTTTCTTCTTTCTAAGCTGAATAGCCACAAAATACCCTACGCGATACTGATTTAATGAAAAATAATATTTATAATTAAAAAGACTGATGATGAGGCCAAGCCTTCGAAACTATAGTCTCAAAAAATATATATATACAGATATATAATTTCGATATATATGTGTGTATGTTTATTTGTATTAAGCAGGTGACAACCTCTTTGTTTCTCTTTAGGGAAGCAACTAACTCTGCTACTTTCGGCAAAACAAAAACTTTTCAATTACACCACTACAATCCTTTAAAACTCCTCATTTATTCGGAATTTGTGATTTTCATTATCCTTGGGATGTCTTTGCATCAATTCAGAATTGAATTCATTAATGGAAACTACCTCTAAGTATTTAATAATAATAATAATAATACATTTTATTGAACCAATTATTTTTACATGGATTAACGTATACATTTTATTTGAGCTTCGACTTCGGAGATTACTTCCCGACCATCGACTGTTCTTGATCTTCTCGGGCTTGCGATAATGTTTTTAGTCCGTGTTTGTAATAAGAGGACAAATTGACGAAATAAAAAAACCTCTTTGCCGTTATTTATAAAAGAAAGGAAAAGAATTCTTTAAGTATTTAATTTGAACCAATTATTTTACATGAAATAATGTATACATTGTATTTGAGCTTCGACTTCGGAGATTACTTCTCACACCATCGACTGTCCCTGATCATCTTTTTAGACCATGTTTTTAATTAGAGGAAAAAACTAATTAAATAAAAAAACCTCTTTTTCCGATAATTATTCCAATTCCAATTCTTCCATTCTCCCTTTAAGCATTTTTTTTTTTTTTTTTTTTTAATAAATTTTATTAAACCAATTATTTTACATTAATTAATGTATACCATGTATTTTAGCTTCGATTCCGGAGATTGCTTCTCCACCATCGAGTGTCCTTATTTATCTTTTAGTCCTTGTTTTTAATAAGAGGAAAAATCTAATTAGATAAAAAAACCTCTTTTCCGATAATTATTTCAATTCCATTATTCCCCAATCAAGTCGATTGGTTTTCCTTCTCTCCCTCCTCTCTTTCACCTTTCCATTCGTCCTTTTAAGTATTTATATTTCCTAATTTTAATATATATATAAGATTTTGTAATGAACTCATTGCTGGGTTTTAAAATTATAAAATCAATTAATTAATAATATGAAAATTGAAAATTCTAAATTTTTATTGACATTTCTTCTTCTTCATAGAGTGCCATACCCGAAACGGGTGTCGGCGCCTCTCCACATATACCTGTGCTGAGTGTGTTTCAGTTGTTTTTACACAGATATACGGGACCTACTTTTAACGCCGATTCCTAACGGCTAATTTGCAGAGGTGACTAGGCAATTATACTCTTGGTAGGTTGCCATTACTTTCCAAGAAGAGGCGACTGCAAATATATCTGCCGAGACTCTATCTCTAACTAGCGATCTCGAGTCAGCGACCCGACACTCTAGCCACTGACCCACAATTGACATACCTACCTGTGAATAATTATTTCAATTAAGAAAAACCTATCAAATTAAAGTTACCTCAAAATTAGACCCTAACCATACAAGAATTGCTCATTTAATAATATATTATTTGTGAAAAGTGTTGTTTGTCTGTTGTCGTGTGGTGGACAAAGGATTATCCTATATAATTGAATGAAAATGATGAAGCTGTGAGTTGAATTTGGCCTGGACACACGTTTAATTTAAGTCTTAGTGTCACGTAAATGCCTAGTGGTGCCCACCCCCTTTCAGGCATCCTTTAACACCCCCCAACAAACCACCCTTCCTTTCTCAACACAGATCTGACTAGAATTTATATTTACTTAACATAATTAAATTCATTAATGCACAAACAACAACGCCGTGTATAGTCTTTGTCTAAATTAGCATTTTCTTCAAGAACAACAACAACAACAACACCAAAAAATAAATAAATTTTATAATCCATGTCAAATAAATGCTAATATTTGTCTGTTGTTCTTCTCTGATGATTAGAAATTCAATATAGATAGCCACATCTTATTTAATTATATTATGATTTGTATGTTGGTTTGCATGTTGTATATTATTATATTAAAAGGGCCTTTTGTGGATTATGGGCTTTGAAATATGCAATGGCTAGCGCCAGAGCCAAATTAACATCCGGAATATAAATCAATCCTCTGCCCTGATAATACAATTATATTATATTATTAATTATATTATATACGTAACCACTTAAATTATGTACGTATTTGATTGGTTGGATTTTTTTTATTTTATTAATTGAGAAGTATAACCATGGGCGTAGTTAAGGCGTAGGGGGGGGGGCAATGAGGCACAGCCCCCCTCCCTAGAACACCTCTTGCCCCCCCCCCCCCCCCCTAGAAAAATCGAGTGAATATCTCAATAACTATTTATGCTATGAGATTAATTTTATTCTTGCAAAACAATACAGATTGAATAAACTGCAACGGATCGTTGCTAAATTTTATCCAAATTCATTTGAAATATCAATATGTTTATTCCTTTATTATTTATTAAATCAGATATCACTTGCAATTTGCAGTTCATGTTGACTTTAATTCAAAATGATCGATTCTCATTTAACAGTCGAGGAATAACCATTCGATTTTTGAAATTTTGGTTATTATTGGTAACCAGTGCTGAAGACATGGAGAATCGACTTAAAATCAAAAATAACGATCGATTCTTATCTAATACTAGAGGAATAACCTTATTGCATTCCATTTTTGATGCTTTGACTATTAATGGCAACTCCTACTGAAAACGTGGAAGAATCGACTTAAAATCAAAAAGACTAAATTCTTTTTTGGTAAACAACTCAAATTGAAGCGTCAAAAATCTAATGTAGAATTGTTATTCCTCGAGTATTAGATGAGAATCAAT
The DNA here is from genome assembly GCA_024734495.1 of Forficula auricularia. NCBI lineage: Eukaryota > Metazoa > Arthropoda > Insecta > Dermaptera > Forficulidae > Forficula > Forficula auricularia. The sequence continues at coordinate 26,526 of JALMQS010000341.1, forward strand.
CGCTATTTTTGATTTTAAGTCGATTCCTCCATGTCTACACCAATGGCCTAGCCCTCCAGCAGTGACGAAAGAACACCAAGTTTTCAATATCCATATGATATTGACTCCATGAAAAACATTTATAATTGAAGAAAGACTGATGATGAAGACCAAGTCTTCGAAACTATAGTCTCAAACAAATAAATAATATATATACAGATATATCATCTCGATATATATGTGTGTATGTTTATTTGCATCAAGCAGAGGACAACCTCTTTGTTTCTCTTTTGTGAATCAACAACTCTGCTACTCTCGACAAAACAAAAACTTTTCAATTATATATATAAATATTCAAAAAACCTTATTTCTTAAATTTACCATGAATTAAATACCTACTTTCAGTAAAAATTAGATAAAACAACGAGCGCGCTTGTACTTATTATTTTTCTTGTGGACACTTTTTAGATAATTTTTTTATTTTAAAGAAAAATTTTCAAAAACGCCCCTTAGCCAAAAAACAAAACACAATCTCAAAACGTTTAATAAATTTCCAAACGTTTCGGGAGCAAATTTTTCTTTATCAAGTAAATGTTTTTAAAATAGTTGCTTTATTATATATTTAATAAACGTTTTGAGATTGTGTTTTGTTTTTTATTTAAAAGAATTATATTCATATATATATATATATATATTTATGTAAACCTGACTAGAGAGTATAATATTTCATACTACGTGTTAAATTAGTATGCATTGAATGTATACACGATAATAATGAATAGAAGGTTTTATTTTTATTAAAAAAAAAAAAAAAAATGAACAGATATGAGTGGAATTTTTATTAATATTGAAATTGGGTTATGGTTTTTATTTTATTTATTTTTTATAATTACAAATATAGGTATATATATATATACATATACATGGTACATTTTATATAAAGTGTTAAAAAACAATCCATTCAGTAAACTCTTTAGAAATAAATTTTACTAAATGTTCATATGCAGGTTATTAAAAATATATTTCTAAATACATGGAGAAATTGAGTTGAAATCAAAAATATCCATTGATTTCTATCTATAACTGAAAGAACAATCATCCTACATTGTTTTAATATATTTAAATTCCAACCATTAATGAATAGTATCTTATTCTGAAGACATGGAGGAATCGAATTAAATTCAAAATATTAGGTTCCTATCTATATCTCTTATCTATATATATAAAATTCTTTGCCCGATACACTCACTCACTCACTCACTCATCATCAAAACAGTCAGAACCACTGGACATTTTTTTTTTTTTTTTTTTTATTAGACTCCATAGTATACATCGGCAATCTGCCCTTGCGGGCAATAAGCTTATTTACAGACAATAAATGAAAAAATGACATGGTTAGTATTAACAATATTTGAGGTAGAATAATGAGAGCTCCATTGAGCTTTACATTAAGGTGTGAATTTTGTATTTAAACTATGATTAAAAATAAATTAGAAGTAAACTAAAAATATAAAAAGAAAGAAAAGGTTTGGCGTGATCACGTGAAGCGCTGTGGTAGGTCGATTGGTCTGTGTTTTTTTAATCTTGTTGGTGGTAATGTTGATATTATGTCTTGAGCATACTCATTGGGGTGGTGAGTCAGTTTGTTTAGGTACGTGTGGCTGTGATGTCTTATTTCGTCTTTGACTGAGGGGATTTCTATGTCTTTTAGTATTGTGCAGTTTGGTACCCAGCTCGGGGCATCAGCGATTGCTCTCAGCACTTTGTTTTGAAATCTTTGAATAATTTCTATGTTGGATTCGGCTGCTGAGCCCCAGAGTTGTATACCATATGTCCATATTGGTTTTAGTATTGTTTTGTAGATAAGTATTTTGTTGCTTTTAGTCATTTGTGAGCGTCTTCCAATTAGCCAGTATGATTTTTGGAGTTTAAGTCCCAGTTGTTTACGTTTTGTCTTGATGTGCTTTTGCCAGGTTAGCCTTCTGTCCAGATGCATTCCTAGGTACTTTGCGTCGCTAGCCTGGGGGATGGGTTTATTGAAGATTTTGATCATGGGGCAAGAGCCTTTTTTTAGGGTGAAAGTTACATGAACTGATTTAGTCTCATTGACGTTGATTCTCCAAGTGTTGAGCCACTTTTCGATATCATTGAGGGTAATTTGTAGTTTACGAGAGGCTAGTTCGGGGTCGTTGTCGGTTGAGAGGATAGCAGTGTCGTCAGCGAAAGTTGCAATGGTGGTCAAATTTGTAGTGGGTAGGTCAGCTGTGTATAAGAGGTATAGAAGCGGCCCAAGCGCGCTACCCTGGGGCACACCTGACTGAATTGGATATAGTTTGGAGTAGTCAGTTCCATATTTGACGTAGAAGTGTCTGTCTTTTAGGTACGATTTTATGATTTGGTAGTAATGGTATGGTAAGTCTCTTTTTAGTTTGTATAGTAGACCGTCGTGCCAAACCTTGTCGAAGGCCTGAGTCACGTCCAGAAACACTGCGGAGCAGTATTTCCTCGACTCCATGGCCATTTGGATTTCGTTGACTACGCGGTGGACTTGTTCTATGGTTCCATGATTTCTTCTGAAGCCAAACTGATGATTTGGGAGGAGTCTTCTTTCTTGAATTATTGGGTGTAGTCTCTTCATGAGTAGTTTTTCGAAGATTTTTGAGAAGATTGGGAGGAGGCTGATCGGTCTGTATGACTTTACTTCGTCCGGCTTTTTCCCTGGTTTTAGTATCATAATTATTTCGGCCAACTTCCATAAGCTGGGGAAATAGTTGATGCGAATTATGGCGTTGAATATTTGCGTAATGGCTTTGTAGCAAGTTTGGGTGGCTTCTTTTAGTATTTTTCCGGAGATAAGGTCATGTCCGGGTGATTTTTTAGGCTTATTTCTTTTATTAATTCTATTATTTCAGAGGTAGTAAATTTGTTAATGGGGTAGTCCATTTGTTGAGGGGAGTCCATATATTTACTTATTTCATTATCTATGTGCTTGTCATTTGAGGGGAAGGGCTGGAAGGTTTATGAGAGATGTGTGGCAAATGCCTGGGACCACTGGACATAGAAACATAAAATTTGGAGAGGATATTACATCTATGACATAGGGGCTCATTAAGAAAGGATTTTGCGAAATTTGACCCCTAAGGGGGTCAAAGGAGGCAAAATATCTTTGCAATGTGTTTACACTAAATATACATTTTCAATTAAGAACGATAAAGATATCTACTTGATTTTTACTTAATAAAATTCTAAATACAAATATCTAAAAAGTAATTTCAGGATTTTTTGAAATTCGACTCCCAACTATCCAAAATGTGAGTGAGGGCAAAAATTAAAAACTCTCTCTCTATTTGTAGAGTTATTCTTTATTACTTTAAGAAACGATTCCTGTAAAAATCAACTATCAAAATTGATTGTATGGGGGGCGAAGGGGGGGGGGGTAAAATATAGAAATTTTTAGCTTTTTTTTGTACATTTATTCTTTAGTAAACTGAGAGTTATTTATTGTGGACTTACTCATAAGATAGCTCAAGAGATAGCGTCTTCTCTCTATTAAACTACAATAAAATGTTAAAATTCTAAGTGCTAAATTTAATGAAGAAGTTAATTTTTTGACATAATAAAAAAAAAAAAAATACTTTTTTGAGAATGGAACTTTTTTCTAATATACTGGAGGAATAAGCATTATATATTACCTAATAGCTCAAATGATTATCATTAAAGTCGACAAACGCCATGACACATTTTTGAATGAAATGGGTGTTGAGCTCGAATATCGATGAGGGTTCCGTATCTTATCTATTCCGATGAAAATCACTGATTATAGACGAAGTTTGATCTATCAGGATCTCATCTCCGACTAAGTTTAGTTTGATTGTTTTTTTCTTATTTAAATTAATTATTCACTGGTGGGTGTGCCAATAAAATTTATAATTATTTTTTTTTTTTTCAATTTTAAAAACCCACTAATAATTCATTAGAAATTTTATTATATTATATTATAAATTTGGATATTTAATTGGTGGTGGGTGGAGAGGAGAGAGGAAGGAAGATTAACCAATCGACTTGATTGGGGAATAATGGAATTAAATAATTATCGGAAAAGAGGTTTTTTTATCTAATTAGATTTTTCCTCTTATTAAAAACACGGACTAAATATGAATAAGGACACTCGATGGTGGAGAAGCAATCTCCGAAATCGAAGCTAAAATACAAGGTATACATTAATTAATGTAAAATAATTGGTTTAATAAAATTTATAAAAAATAAAAAAATAAAAAAAAAAATATTTAATTGGTGATGGGAGGAGATCCAATCGACTTGATTGGGGAATAATGGAATTGAAATAATTATCGGAAAAGAGGTTTTTTTATCTAATTAGATTTTTCCTCTTATTAAAAACAAGGACTAAAGATGAATAAGGACACCTGATGGTGGAGAAGCAATCTTCGGAATCGAAGCTAAAATACAATGAATACATTAATTCACTGTCAAACATGTAAAAAGATATTTAATTAATTCAGAGAGAATTGGATTGAGGGAAATTGATTGGAATTGGAATAATTATCGGAAAAGATTTTTTTATATTTAATTAGTTTTTTCCTCTTATTAAAAACAAGGACTAAAAAGATGATCAAGGCAGTCGATGGTGGAGAAGTAATCTCCGGATTCGAAGCTCAAATACAATGTGTACATTATGTAAAATAATTGGTTTAATTAAATTTATAAAAAAAAGAATATTTAATTAATTAGAGGTATTCTCTATTGAAAACACAGTAGTAGAACTTAATGCTTAAAGTAAAATCAAGGATAATAAAAACAACAAATAAAAAAATATATTAGAACGTCGATTCATCCTCTTTTAACAAACCCGACGATTTGTAGGATCGTGTTTCTCTTTCTTCAGGGCTTAAAAAAAGGCCAATGAAGGAACCCTCATGAAAATTAATATTATTTTTAATTTCAATTAAGTTCAAACACAACGATGCTTTGGGATAATAAGCAGGAGCGAGTCAAAAGATTGGGAAAAAACTAAATTTAATTAAATTTTGACTTCAAATAAAAATCTACATTTTTACCTGAATTTCAAATTAAAAATAATCTCTCTATACTTATTATAATCAGCTTGCGCGATGATTTTTTTTAATTTAAAACCCACTAATACTTAATGACAAATAAAATTTATTAAAGTTATTATTAACAGTAGGAATAATAGGGAATTCTATAAAATTAAATTAATTAATTAAAACTCAGAGTTTTTTTTATTAAATGGGCCAGACGTTTCTTCAATTTATTTTGTCTTCCTCAGTGGCCCATTTTATCAATCAATAAATTGATGAAACGTCTCGCCCATTTAATAAAAAACTACCTATGTGTTCTCAATTTTATCCAATTCCCTATTATTCCTGTTACTAATTTACTATGGATACGAATGATGCGACATTAAATTATTATTTTAAAATTCACTACTGAGTCTATAGGGGGCGAGCCCCCTAGCCTGGGATATGTCTGCCAAAGACGGGCTTCACAGGCTATTAATATATCTACTCTTATTAAACGAGCAAAAATTGTTTATATATATATTTGTAACTTAGTTCTATTTGAAAACGGCTCTACCGATTTTGATGAAACCAACTCTATTAACAAGTTTTGAGGATGAGAAAACGTTCTGGTTAGATTTGAACCTCATCAAAATTCATCTTGATTGACTTTTTCTTAATTAAAGTAATTATTGACAGATGAAAATGTCAATAAAAAAGTTTGTTTACATTTTTTTCAATTATCTTTTATTTATTAATTGATTTTTTAATTTTAAGACCCACTAATACTTTATACCAAATATTATTATATAATAAAATTAAACAATTTAATTTATTATAAATTGAGTTTTAAGTGTCACAAAGAGTTAATAACAAATATTATTATATATTAGAATTTGCCAATTTAATTGATAATTATAAAAATGTGGGGGTTCGGGTGGGGGCGGGGTGGGGGTTTAGGAGGTGGGTGCAGTGGGAGATCCGGGATGGGGCGAAGTGCGGGGTTTCGGGGGCGGGGGTGGGAGTTCGGGTGTAAGATGTGGTCCAGGGGGCGTGTACTATATATATTTGTATTTTTATCAGAATTTTAAATTAAAAATAATATTAATATATGGCTTTTAACTGAAGCAAAAAGTTGCCGAGCATCGCTCGGTGCCTCCAGGTACTCCGTATTTAAATGAGGAAAAAATTTCCGACCATCTCTTGGTCCGCCAGGTACATACTTATATGCGAGGGTGAACCGCGATTGGAATTAGGTGTACACAGTCTTAGACTCCTGATGATGGCTAATCCTCCGAAATATATCGAATTCAAAACTCAATTTTGTTTTATTTCTTTTTTTGTGAAACCTACCTCGTATCTTACTCAAGTTTTATTATTATATTAAAATGTTTCACTCGAGAACCAACACCGAACTCCTAAAAGTTAGTGTACACAGTCTTTGGAATTATTTGGAATTACTTTTGGTATTCCTTAGATAATCTATTGTCTTCTTCTTGAAAATGAAAGTGGAAGTGGAAGTAGGTGTACACCATTTTTAGGACGCGGTTCACCCCTCGCTTATCATGTATTTAAGAAAATAACAACAAAAATCATTTCGATATTTTTATTAATTTATATTATATTTTATCATAGAACATCGATGGAGCGATTTTTTGATGCCTTTCTCAATACTTTTCTTTGTGTACTAATAAAATAATTAAAATTGTTCGTCTAGATTTGTTTCCTTTGCTTTTTCTTATTGGATTTCCAGTTAAATATCCGCCCCCACTCTCTCTAGTGATGGTTAAATGATTTTGTAGACGGATATTGTGTTGTAAATGTACAGTTGCTGTAACTGTAACTGTAGCTTCTAATTTACTAATTGGATTGTGATGTTCACAAATAAAGGCAGAATGACCGAAAGGAATACCGCCCCTCTCCCTGTCTTACCTTTTACCTAAACGAGTTTCCTCCTATCTTTGTGTGTGTGAGAGTCGAGGGAGGTTTTACCCCTCATCCCCGCCCCTCTATCTACCCCCTCATCCCCCCAAAATTCGCCATATATTCCCAGTGAATCAACAGACACGAATATACCATTAACTCTCGCAAACATTTGATTTGATTAAAATCTCTGCCAATGACAATTAAAAAAAAGCAAAAAAAAAAAAAGAATCCCCCTGAACGAACGAAATGAATTTATTATTTGCTATATTTTGTTTAGTTCAATTTCTATTTAGAGTAGAGATTTTAAATCAATTAACCAAATTTTATTAAAATCACAAATAATTAATTATAATTATTTATTGAACACGAATAAATAATAATACAATAAATTACGACGTTTCGATCTGCTTAATCTGGCATCATTCTCAAATATCCCAGGTGAATACGTTTTGTCGTAACAAACTTGTTACTATTACAACAAAACGAATTGACTTTAATCCAATCGAGTATTTGAACCCATGAGAAATAACATAATATAGAAGTACCTGAGCCACCACGGTAACCAAATTAAAAAAAATACAAATATATAATACCCCCCCCCCCCCCCACGTAGCTCGCCCCCACCACTGCACCTCAATCTCCACCCCCACTCCGCCCCACCCCAATCCCGACCCGGATCCCCACAACCGCACCCCACCTCCTGCTCCCCTTACATCCATCTCCACCCTGCACCCAGTTTTTGCATTTGTAGCTTTCTAGTGGTGCACAGATTATGTGTATATAAGTATATAAATAAATTTTGTACTAATATTTTTTTAATTAAATAAATAATAATTTTATTGAAACAATTTTTTACATGAAATAATGTATACATTGTATTTGAGGCTTCGATTTCGGAGATTACTATCCCCACCATCGACTGTACTTGATCCTCTAGCTTGCGATCATATTTTTAGTCCGTATTTTTTAATAAGAAGAATTTTAATCAATTAAATTGGCAAATTCTAATATATAAAAATATTTGGTATAAAGTATTCGTGGGTTTTAAATTAAAAAACTAATTAATAAATAAAAGATTTTTGAAAAAAATGTAAACAAACTTTTTTATTGACATTTTCATCTATAAATAATTACTTTAATTAAGAAAAGATCAATTAAGATGAAATTTGCTGAGGTCCAGGCTTAGCCAGAACGTTTTCTCATCCTCAAAACTTGTTAATAGAGTTGATCTAAAATCTGTAGAGTTGAACTAAAATTCAAATAAATATATAAACAAACAATTTTTGCTCTTTTAATAAGAGTAGATAGATAGATAGGTAGATATTTCTAATTAAAAATACTGATGATAAAGATCAAATTTTCGAAACTATAGTCTCTAACCAATAAATTATATATCGTCGGCTTAGAGTGTAAATCTGCTAAATCCATTTTTTATCATATACGACATATTAATAACGTTCGAAAGAAAAAGAGATGCAGCATGGTCAAATTAAAACTCCTACTTAAAATTAGAATCGTAATTTGTAGAAAAAAATGTGAAAAATGTTTTTTTTCCTAAACAACAATATTAAATTTTGTTTGTTTTTTGTCTGTCCTGTAAAATTTCCTTGTTGTGACTTATCAGGTTTACACTCTAAGGCGACGATATGTACAATTTATTTTGAAAAAATTGTATCGATTGTTTAGTAATAGGTATATAAATAAAATATAATTAAGTAATGGAGAGGGATTCAGCCAATGCTGAATAAAAAACTCCCAATTATGGAAAACGTATATAAATAGGTATATAAATAAATACATATCTTTTATATTAAAAAAAATATCTGAAAATTTCTTTTTATTTGAAATCCGAACGTTTGGGAGAAATTTTCCCTTTATCCATAGTTTTTTAACATAATATTTAGTTCCTTTAAGAAAGAAATAGGTTTAAAGCAATTACAAACAAATAAATATATTGAAAATAGAAAATGATAAAATAGTTTTGAAGATGAAATTGCCTTGAATAAAAATAAAAAAAAATATTATAAATATTGACTCAAAAAAGTTTTTTGCTAAATCTAGAAAAAAACAATCTCTATATTTGACATTTGGATCAATTAATTCATTAACATAATTATTTAAAAATATTATAAATTGCATGTTTTAATAAAATACCCTGTATTTGATAGAATTTGACGAGTTAACAGGTAATGTGTAGAAAATAAGAGAATTCAATTGAAAATAGATAATATTACACTTTTAATATACATTTTTTTCGAGTCTGTCTAACTCTAGCCGATAATGATAAGAAAGTGAAAAGCCAACTGGAATTTATTCCTGATAGATAATAATATTATTTTATTTCTTTCTTTTCAGTTGATTCGCGGACACAGGTGTGTGAGTGTACTAGAGACCATGAGACCTTATGGGCTGCTTCAGATGGGATTCACAGCATCACTTAAGGCAAGAATTCACATTTTAATTTATCTACTCTTATTAAACGAGCAAAAATTGTTTATTTATTTGTTTGTATCTTAGTTCTATTTTGAAAACGGCTCTACCGATTTTGCTGAAACCTATATATTAGAATTCGCCAATTTAATTGATTATTATAAAACTTGATTTTTTTTTGTTTAATTAAAAAGAAATAATTATACGGAATTTATTTACATACAAATATAATAATAGTAATCTGTGGGTCACTAGAAAATTAGGAATGCAAAGAATGGGGGTGGGTGGTGCAGGAGGTGGGGTGCGGGGTTGGTGGAGTGGAGGATTCGGGGTCCAGGGGGCGTTGCGCGAGGGAGGTACGGGGGTGGTTGTCTAGGGGGCGTGGCGGGGGTGTGGTGTGCGGGTGCGGTATGGGGCGGGGGTCCAGGGGCGTAGTGGGGCTGGTATGGAGGTGGGGTCCAGGTGTTTTATCAGAATTTTTAAATTAAAAATAATATTAATATATAACTTTTAACTGAAGCAAAAAGTTGCCGAGCATCGCTCAGTGGCTCCAGGTACTATTTTATTATTATTTAATTAATTGATATATAGGTATATTTTATAGGGTCATATTCAGTGAGGTAAATGATTTGGACCCCTCTCTCCTCACCCTCGAAAATCATCTAGTTGATTCCAAATAAGGGCTTAGCTATGTTTAAGATATTATTACTTTACCATACAGGGTCCATGGTCAAGTATTGTAATCGTGCCTTCTTTTTTCCGAAATACCTCAAAAACGGCTGAAACTATTTTGATTAAAATAATTGAGCGAAACCATGGTATTTCGCTCTACAAAAAAAGCTGTAATAAGTGAACATCGAAAAAATTATATTTTTCGAGATAATAACTGATTTGTCAAAATGTCTGTTAGTCTGTCTGGTTGTTAGTTAGTCTGTGCGTTACCAAATTTTTTGGACGAGCTAGCTCAAAAACTAGTGTGAATATCGAAACCAAATTTCACACGTAGTTTTGGTCCATTGAGATTAAGAGCTGATTAGATTTTGGTGCATATCGACCCAAAATTAAGGGGGTGGAGGGGGGGGTTAAAAACTGAAAATCTAGGCCCTTTGAGCAAACTCAACCAAATTTTGTATACATAATCTGTGGACCCCTAGAAGTCTAAAAATGAAAAAAAACTAGCTGCCCAAAATGGGGGGGGGGGAGGGAGTGTAGGGTCAAAAAATGAAAATCTTGCCAATTATCAAACTCAACCAAATTTTCTATACATAATCAGTGGGCCCCCAGAAGTCTAAAAATGCAAAAACTAACCGCCCAAAATTGGTGGGGGGAGGGGGGTGTAAGGTCAAAAAATGAAAATATAGGCTCTTGTTCCAAACTCAACCAAATTTTGTATACATAATCAGTGGGCACACAGTAATCTAAAAATTCAAAAACTAACCCCCCCCTACATGATTATAAATAATTTTATTAAATATTAAATATAAGTGAGAGGCCAGGTTGTATGTTAAAGTCAAGTGGATGGCCACATCAGAACACGTCAGCTTATTTGTTGTTAGTATTCAATAATAAATTATAATTAAAACCTTATCATTTAAACACAATTTCAACCCTTAATAAGGATCTCTTAATTATAATATACATATATATATATATATATATATAAATGAATGAAAAAGTAAAAGTTTTTCCAAGACTCGTTACACGCTTATACAAGTTAGAGCCGCAGCATCATATAAATATTTTTGTCTGAATTTTCGTAAAGACCTCTTGAATAGATATTCTCGACCTTTCTTTCCAAAACGAGTATCGTTTTGGTCCAAAATGCAATGGAAAAGGGTCATTTCTAGAATAATAGAAATTAAGGAATTAATAATAGTACTAATAGTCGGAAACAGGTCTAGACTTGTATTTGATAGCTCTAGCCATAGACCATGTAATATATAGACACGCCCTGGTGTCGATTTGGTGAGGCCAACATCAACTAGAGAATGTGACGTCATCTGTAGGTAGGACACCCCAGAAATAGCATGGCCACCATAGAAATTATTATACATTGAGATAAATTTATCGTAGTTTAGATTATTTTTTTGCATTCCAATAATCGCAAATTAATATTAAATTAACCAAAATATTTATGCGAGAACGTGACGTCAACTGTAGGCGATGTTGGTCTCACTTCACTCTGTGTGGGGAGTAGTAGAGGGCGTGTCTATATATTTCATGGTCTAAGGCTCTAGCAGCCCTATAAAGCAAGAAAGATTATTCCATCAAGGATTCACATTTTTTAGTCCAGATTCAAAAAAGAAAATAATATTTAATAAGATGTAATTTAATTGAGTAAAGCTTTTTTCTCTCTTTATTTTTTTTCAAAAATCCGACGTTTCGGAGTTTTTCCTCCTTCTTCAGATTTTGAATGAGAGGAAAAATCTTCCGAAACGTCGGATTTAAAAAAAAATAAAAGAGAAAAAGCTTTGTCTAATTAAATTACATCTATTAAATATTATTTCTCTTTTTTAAATATCGATTGCTTTTCATCCAAATCATCCAATATTAACTTCATGGAACTTACATATAATACTCGATTTTCTGGTTTGAATATTCTGAATATCAATCAAATCACTAGTAAGATACAGGTATATTCGGATAATTACAGAAAATAAGCAAAAACTGACTGTTTATTAAATTTTTTCCAATTTTTATCATTCTATAACAATTATTATTATTAATATTTATGTTGTTGTTAATGTCCATTACCATTAGTCGATTGAAAATTCTTCACAGGGTTCATTGGTCAATCGTTTTTTTGATTTTTCTTCAATTTGATTGTTACTAGGTTTCGTCTCGCTCGATTCTTTTTCATGCACTCACTTGGTTAGAGCAACATTGGTTGAGATAACAATAAAAATAATTGAGACATAGTAGAATTTTTTTCTTTTAGATTGATACAATAAAATAAGTCTAGATGGATCCATCTAGACTTATTTTATTGTATCAATCTAAAAAGAAAAATTCTACTATGTCTCAATTATTTTTATTGTTATCTCAACCAATGTTGCTCTAACCAATTGAGTGCTTGAAAAAGTCTCGAGAGAGACGAAACGTTGTACAAAAATTGAATAAGAGCTTCAATAAAAAACATTGTCCAATGAACTGTGAATTTTTAATCAATTATTAATTATTATTTTCTCAATCCCGCTTTTTATCTAAAATTTTGTAATTGAAAAATATTAGAGAAACAAAAAAATTATCTATTGACATTCATATGATTAAAAAATAATAATAAGAATCTTATTTTTTTAGGGTTAAATGAAAACATTTTTAAATTTAAACTCTCCCTCTCCATGTATTTATTTCCATGATGAGGTAGAACGAACAGAATCATTTATTTTCTGGTTGAATATTCTGAATATCAATCAATCAAATCAATCAATCAATAGTAAGATGTTAAAATTAAAATTAGAAAATAGATATGAAAAGGTAGGTAAAAAAAAAATCAATTTAAAATCGGGAGGTCGTTAATAAATGATTAAGCCCGCCTCGGGCTAAGGAAATTTCAACAGGTATTTTATACGGGCTCTAATGACGGGGCGGTGAGCCTTATTAATTAGGGGCTGGTCACTTTGCTTCTCTCTTTTTGATCTCTGCCCCCCCCCTCCCCTATTTTGCTCACCAACTAACCCCGAAAGGCAGCTAATATTAAAAAAAAATTATGATTATTAGTAAAAATTCCTCGTATAAAATTACCCTCGTTTTGATTTCTATCACTATACTTTGACGCGGTGTTTCTTTTCAAATCATTATTAGATTGAATAGTACTTAAAGAAATATCACAAACTAGTATTTTTTTTTTTTAGAATTAGAGGGTTATAAAAGCCACTTTGCAGGTTTTGATCAGTCATTGTTAAAAAATTATAATTCATTTTTTATTCTATTAATGTATAAATCTATTATTAATTCAATTTATTTTAAAAATAGATCTTTGGGCTCCTTAATATTAAAGTTTAAAAATTTAATGATTCTCGCACTTGCAAATATTTTTTTTTAAATAATAGTACCTGGAGGCACCGAGCGATGCACGGTAACCCCTGACCCCCCCCCTCCCTAACCACACACCTCGCCCCTAACACTGGACCGCCACTCCGCCCCACCCCACCCCAACCGCCCCTCCCACCCCCGGATCCCCCACAACTGCACCCCACCTCGTGCACCCCCACATCCATCCCCACCCGCACCCAGTTTTTGCATTTCTATCTTTCTAATGGTCCACATATTATGTGTATATTTGTTTACTCCTATACCAACCAATTTGCCCACATTCGTTCATATTGATAAACATTATAAAAAAATAAATAGGAAATAATAATAAAACAAATAATCGTATAGGATCTGAAATAAAAACATAAAATTAAAAAAAATGTGTGCGTCTCGGGACGCGCGACAGAAGTGATAACGTTTCACAAACCAAATATTTTTTTAGGAAGACAATTTCAATGATAATTGCGAGAAGAGAATTGAATATTTAATTTTAATTAGAAGATTGGGGGGGGGGCGAAGGAATAATTATTAATATATTTAATGTTTCTGGATTTAAAATTAATTGTTGTCTTTCTTTCAGCTTAATTCAATGATACATATTTCAAATTTGCCGCGCTGCAATTTATTCAATAAATTCTATTTATAAAATACATAGCTATATATAAATATATTCAATTATTTCCACACTTATAATAAAGTCTAATTCAAAAATATTCATTTTAGTAAAAGTAAAAAGCAAAGATTTTTATAATACTTCTATAGTCTACTGGTAGAATCTGTGCCTCTCTGGTTCTAATTTGACATGCGGCAAATCATTTTTTTATTATTGAGATTTTCATCTATCAATAATTACTTTAATTAAGAAAAAAATCAATTAATATGAATTTCGATGAGGTCCAGACATAGCCAGATCGTTTTCTCACCCTCAAAACTTGTTAATAGATTTTGTTTCATCAAAATCGGTAGGGCCGTTTTCAAAATAGAACCAAGATACAAATATATAAATAAATAAATAAATATATATATAAATAAATAAATATACAATTTTTGCTCGTTTAATAAGAGTAGATTATCTGGGGGCACGGCAGTGCCCCAGCCAAGTTCGATTCGGCGTGTACTGCCAGACTACCCTTTACAGGGAACAACTCAGGCCATTTTGACGCCTCTGTAACTTTGTACTGGAATCCTCTACATGGCTGAAATTTTTTTCCATAATACTGGTCCATAAGCTTAACTAAATTACAAAATTTGATATTTCTACTGCTTATACCGTCCAAGTTACAAGAAGCCAAAGATAGGCATTTTCATCACTCACTCACTCATCAAAATTCTAGAGTACTTCCGCTGATCCTAGAATGCTGAAATTTGGTATGCTGGTAGAGTTTGGTGTACAATTAATGGGAAAATTCCAAAAAATGAAACTTTCACTTCTTCAGGACCTAAAATGAAGGGGTGAAAGTTATAGACTTAATTAACACATACTAAAAATTCTATAAACCTAAAATGCTGAAATTTGGCATACTGGTAAAGGTTGGCACATTAATAAAGGAGGAACATGAAACACCGAAACTTTCCCTTCTTCGGGGCCTGAAATGAAGGGGTGAAATTCACAGGCTTAATTAACATACAGTAAAAGTATAATGACACTGAAATGCTAAAACTTGGTTTGTTCGTAGAATTTGGTACATTAATGAAGAATGAAATCGCAAAACCGAAACATTTCCTTCTTCAGGACATAAAATGAAGTCGGTGAATTTTGAGAGATAAATTTTCATTATTAGTATGGTGGGTAGAGCTTGGGGTGTTAATAAAGGAGAAATCGAAAACCGAAACTTTCTCTTCTTCAGGACATAAAATGAAGGGTGTGATATTCCTGCGAAAAAACTTCATTATTTTCTGAATGGTGTTAGAGTTTGGGGCGTTAATAAAGGGTGAAATCGAAAAACCGAAACTTTTCCTTCTTCAGGACAATAAAATGAAGGCTTTAAATTTATAGTCTAAATTAACATATGGTGAAAATACAATGAGTCTGTTCTGAAATGATGAAATTTGACATAGTGGTAGAGCTTGGCTTGATAAAGAAGAGAATCGAAAAACGAAACATTTCCTTTCTCAGCACCTTAAAAGAAGGTGTAGAGTTTATATTCTTATCAAGGAAAAATTCAAAGAGTATAAAATGCTAAAATTTGGGAGAAATCGAAAAACTGTAACTTTCCCTTATTCAGCAACTAAAATGAAGGAGTGAAACTTATGAGCTAAACTAATTAATAGAGAAAATTCAACGACAGTAGAATATAGACTAAAATTTGACATAGTGTAATAACTTGAATCACTAATAAAGTGAGAAATTAAAAAGATCTTCATCAGTCTTTAAAATAAATTCGTGAATCTTGCAAGTTAAATTCCCATCCATATTTTATTTGTTGCATTTAATTTTTGAAATCGTATATATATTTTATATATAATAATTATTTTATAATAATAAATTATTAAAAAATAAAAAAAACATGTATAGCGATATATAGTATATTATGTAATATGTAATATATATTTATATATTTCAGTATAGCAAAAGAAGAACAAGATGAAAATAAGCAAAAATAAACTGCAACGGATCGTTGCTAAACTTTATCCAAATTCACTTGAAATATTAATATGTTTATTCCTTTATTATTAATCAGATATCACTTGCAATTTGTAGTTCATGTTGAATTTAAGTCAAAATTAATATCGATTCTCAGTTAATAGTCGAGTAATAACCATTCTACATTAGAATTTTGACGTTTCGGTTATTATTTGTAACCATTGCTGAAGGCATGGAGGAATCGATTAAATAAGGAATTTAAAAAAAGTACTATTTTTCTCTAGAGTAAAGTACTTTAAAATATACTTTTACTAAAAACTCTATTTAACTTTTTTTGTTGTCCCCAAGATACTTAATTAGGATATTAAATTTCATCAAAATTCGTTAAGTCATTTTCAAGATATTTAAAAAAAACTAACAAAGTACCCAAATAAAGTACTAATGTTTGTGGGCCGATATGTACCAAAAACTAATCAGCGCTTCATTTTGTTAAAAGAATGGTAGGTTTTCAATTTCATTTCAATCGGTGCAACGGTGTGGAAAAAATCGTGGACGAAAAAAACGATAACATACATACATACATACATACATACATACATACATCCCCACGCACTTCCAAAAAAAATGGCACTTTTTGGCCTCTCGACGAGACCCTAGGTAATTTTTGGCAAAATCGTCACGTGCTAAAATTCAATCTAATTGAATACTACAATTTGTGACCTTAATTGAGTCCATGGGTTCCGTAGTCTTTACCTGAGGACCCTTTGAAGTCCCGCTTGGCGCGTCGACCGATTACAATACTTTACCCATGCTTCGCATTGGATAAAGTAAAAACAACATCAGAAACTAATCTTTAGGAAATATTTTTAACGACTTATGATTCCGACTCATTAATTTTCGAAACTATTTTTCAAGCGAAAATACTCCAAGGTTGATTTCTAAAAAGAATTTCCTTCTCCATCTCTATCTGGCTTGTTCTTTTTTCCATTTCTAAACCATTCGAAAAATCAACCCACAGGGGGAAGAGAGGGGGAGGGGGTATCTCGTTCTCGTGGCCCCCCTTGTCCCAGGGGGGACTGATTCATAGACGTCAATTTTTCCTCACGCTCTCTTACAATGCATTGTAATTTATTACATTCAAACAAGAATATAAGTGCTCTCTCTCTCTCATCTCCTTCCAATATACTAAGCCTACCTGAATTTTTTTCCTCTTCTTATTCCATCTATCCATCTACTCAAGACATACATATATATGTTCTTATTTTCTCGTTAATCTACCAAAACTTCACAGTAATTTTAATAAAATCGATTTAATCTAATTCTAAAGTATGATTACCACCCATTTTCATTCCAGATATGATTTGATTTCAAATACTTTATTTATATTATTGTATAAGTAGGTATCTAGCGGACTGAGTGTTGCTCAGGTAATTTTTTGCTTTAGTTATTATATTATTTTTAATTTTAAATTCAGGTTTTAATTATAAAAAAAAAAATAAAACCGACTTCAAAAAAATTAAATGCAACAAATAAAATAATAATTAATGCTAAAGATTTAAGCATCTTTTTTGAGTTTCTTTGTTTTGAAAAAAGATCGAATTTTTTCAAAAATCAACCCAATTATATAATAAATAAAATTGAAACAAATTAATAGGTGTTTTGGACAAATTTTATATTTTATCAATTTTTAATAAAGTCCGGAAACGGACGAAACGTTGTGCAAAAATTAATAAAATATAAAATTTGTCCAAAACACTTATTAATTTGTTAATTTTATTTAAATAAAGAATGGACATTAACCAACTAAATTTACCAATTATATAATATTGAAAAGTGAATTTAATCTTATTTAGGAAACAAATCAAAGATTTTAGTAGAAATATTTTTACATTTCATATCAGAGGGTTTCGTCCCCTTGGGAATCGAACCCAAGCGCTAACTAAGCTTGCACAAACCCTTAAGACAAATCTCTCTCCGATATGCAACATATATAAGAAATAAAGCTACAAATTTTTCACTCCTTTCAACTCGAATGGAATAGTAAAAATCAGACTAAACTGAAAAAAGTTTTCAGTGTCGGTTCCTATATTTAAATGATTAATGATTAAAGAAACTCAAAAAAGATGCTTAAATCTTTACATTAATCATTTAAATATAGGAACCGACACTGAAAACTTTTTCAGTTTAGCCTGATTTTTTACTATTCCATTCGAGTTGAAAGGAGTGAAAAATTTGTAGCTTTATTTCTTATATATGTTGCATATCGGAGAGAGATTTGTCTTAAGGGTTTGGCTAACAGCCCGGCAAGCTTAGTTAACGCTTGGGTTCGATTCCCAAGGGGACGAAACCCTCTGATATGCAATGTAAAAATATTTCTACTAAAATCTTTGATTTGTTTCTAAATAAGATTAAATTCACTTTTAAAATAATAATAACTTAAAAATCAAATAAAATCCACTAATAGGTATAAAATAATTATCTTATTTATAGTTACAACTAAACGACGAAATATTAACATGAAATCACTTTTTTAAGTCGGTGCCAAACAAACTATACCTATAAGCGAGCGTACCCGCCAAACGTACTAAGTAAGATCCGTCTAGTGCGATTCATAAAATGTATATGTATGGCACCGACTTCAAAAGTAAATTCATGTTAATATTTCGTCGTTTAGTTGTAACTAAATAAGATAATTATTTTATACCTTTTAGTGTATTTTATTTTATTTTTAAGTTATTATTATTTTATTTGCTGCATTTAATTTATTTGATGTCGGTTTTATTTTTTATTTTTTTTATAAAAAATATTTTTTAGTGATATTATTAATAGTTACTTAATATAATAGCTTGTATGTATCTCGTAAGACAAAACGTCGGACGAATGAATCAGAAAATTATAAATTTTATTAAACACAATTATTTTACATTAATTAATGTATACATTGTATTTTAGCTTCGATTTCGGAGATTACTTCTCCACCATCGAGTGTCCCTATTTATCTTTAGTCCTTGTTTTTAATAAGAGGAAAAATCTAATTAGATAAAAAACCTCTTTTCCAAATAATTATTTCAATTCCATTATTCCCCAATCAAATCGATTGGTATCTCTCCTCTCTCCTCCTCCATTTTCCAATCCAGAAAATTATAATAAAAATTAAATTCATAAATATAGAAATTCTCTAGAAACGTTTGCGGGTTTTAAATGAATGTTTTCAGATTGATTTTTATTTATAAAGATTTTATTTATAATAATTTCGATTATTTGGAAATAAGAATTGGAGATTTACGTTATTTCGTCATTGATCATATCTTCAGAACTTGACCAAATAAATATGGTACCCCCCTATAGTATCCTCTTTTCCAATATAAAAAGAATCATTAAAATCGGTTCATAATCAAAGAAGTTATGCCTGAACAAACATATCAAATAAGGTCAAATACCAATGAAAAAACGGGACCGATCGGAACCCAATGCAAAAAATATCATCAAAATCGGTTCACAATTGGCGGAGATATGAGGTAACATAGACACAAAAAAATTCTTTCGAACCTCCTCCTTTTTTACTGTCGGTTAAAAAGTCGATTTTTTTAATTGAATATGCAATTTCGAAAAGGGTATATCTCGCATATTTTGTTAAATACACTTTTAAATGTAATCTAAAAGGTTCCCTACACCGCATACTATGCTCTAAAAAGGCACAACTCTGCTATTAATTTTACTGTCCCCTAAATCTAGCTCAAAAATAAATATTTACACTACTTTAGAAAAAACCCTAACACTTAGATTAAAAAAAAATCTAATATAATGTATCTTTAATGCAATGAAATTGAATAAACTTTTAATATGATATATTTTTAGCCTTTCTTAATAAGTGTTTAACATTTGTTGCTGTTGTACCTACCAAGAACATTGGCTAGGTATCTGTTGAGATGACTATGGTATATAGGGAGAGTGTGGCGACACGTACAGTCATCCGCCATTTCTAGTCGTTTTTTAAATTGAAGAATATTAGGAAATTTAAGAAAATTAATATTTAAACACATTCTTTACACATATTAAAGATTATTTAATTAAAAATAAAAGGTAATAATAATAATAACTTTTTTGCAACGAAATTTTCTCTGGAGAGAGACGGACTGGTAGAAATTTTAATTGAAAGTAATGGAAGGCAGCCCAGAGGTAGTGAGGAAAGAAAAAATTAACACATATAAAATAAGGTGTAATTTATTGGAATCCTTCCTCCTTTCCTTTCAAAACCGACGTTTCGGAGGATTTTTCCCTCCTTCTTCAGGGTTTCAAATTGGGTCAATGAATGAAACAAGGATAAAATGTTTCCTTCTTCTCTCAAAAGAAGGTCAAAAACTTTCTTCATCTTGTAACTAAGTGCCTTTTGTTACAAATGAAGAAAATTTTTGAACATCTACTGTGGAGAGAAGAAGGAAACATTTTATTTGTTTCATTCATTGACCCTTTGAAACCCTGAAGAAGGAGGGAAAAATTCTCCGAAACGTCGGTTTGAAAGGAAAGGAGGAAGGATTCCAATAAATTACACCTTATTTTATATGTGTTAATTTTTTCTTTCCTCACTACCTCTGGGCTGCCTTCCATTACTTTCAATTACTAATAATAATATTTTCTTAAATTTCCTAATATTATTTATCTTAAAATACGACTCAAAATGGCGGAGGGCCTACGTGTCGCCACTGTCTCTATAGAGTCACTGTAGCTATCTGTAGCTGCGCCCATCCTCGATTAACGCATCGGCTTTTACAGAATCTGTAATGCTAAGCGGCATAATTTTCATGTGTTTAGTAGAAAAGACAGACACTCAAATAATGGATTTCAAGCATATTATCAAAAGAAAAAAAAACAGGATTGAAAGATTATAATAATGGATATTAGATTTCATCAAAAATTGATCAAATAATCCGCTTTTATTTCATTTAAATTGTAATTTTTAAATAAAATGTTTTAAATTTATGTTACACTTATTAAGAAAGACTAAAAAAAGTTTATTCAATTTCATTGGATTAAAAATACATTTTATTAGTTATTTAAAAAAAATCTAAGTGTTACGATTTTTTGGACGGCAGTGTAATTATTATTTATTCCTGAATATTTTCAATTTTCAGACATGTGCCCTTTTCAAAATTGCATATTCAATTGCAGAAAGAATAGTTGCCTAATCTCTAGGCGCGTCGATAAAATTCTTCCAGACATATCATTCGATTCTAACCGAGGGGTGATCCGCGATTGGAAGTAGGTGTACACCTCTTTGGAAGTATTTTGGAAGTACTTGGAAATATTTGGAAGTACTTGGAAATATTTGGAAGTATTTCGAAATATTTGGAATTACTTGGAAATATTTGGAACGTACTTGGAAATATTTGGAATTACTTGGAAATATTTGGAAGTACTAGGAAATATTTGGAATTACTTGGAAATATTTGGAAGTACTTGGAAATATTTGGAAGTACTTGGAAATATTTGGAAGTACTTGGAAGTACTTGGAAGTATTTGGAATTACTTGGAAATATTTGGAAGTACTTGGAAATATTTGGAAGTACTTGGAAATATTTGGAATTACTTGGAAATATTTGGAAGTACTTGGAAATATTTGGAATTACTTGGAAATATTTGGAAGTATTTGGAAATATTTGGAAGTACTTGGAAATATTTGGAAGTACTTGTAAATATTTGGAAGTACTTGGAAATATTTGGAATTACTTGGAAATATTTGGAAGTATTTAGAAATATTTGGAAGTACTTGGAAATATTTGGAAGTATTTAGAAATATTTGGAAGTACTTAGAAATATTTGGAAGTATTTGGAAATATTTGGAAGTACTCGAAATATTTGGAAGTACTTGGAAATATTTGGAAGTACTTGTAAATATTTGGAAGTACTTGGAAATATTTGGAATTACTTGGAAATATTTGGAAGTATTTAGAAATATTTGGAAGTACTTAGAAATATTTGGAAGTATTTGGAAATATTTGGAATTACTTGGAAATATTTGGAAGTACTTGGAAATATTTGGAAGTACTTGGAAATATTTGGAATTACTTGGAAATATTTGGAAGTACTTGGAAATATTTCGAAGTACTTGGAAATATTTGGATGTACAAGTGGAAGTAGGTGTACAGAATATTAGGTCGCGGTTCACCTCTCGATTCTAACTCACTGGAATTCAGGGATAAGATTTCAATGTTGGGTGTCAATCTGGGGTCTGATACTTCTTGGAATGACCATATCTCAACTACTGCTAAAGTTGCTGCGATTTAGGCCTAGACCAGGGATGTCCAACCTTTTGGCATCTTTGGGCCACATTTGAAGAGGGAACATGGAAATGACCCATAAATATATTTAATTATTTATTTATATAGCAAAGCAGCCAAGTCTACTTCTCTAGGCGATTTCAACTATCTTATTCAATAAAATAATAAGAGCTCAAAAATCAGATAAAATACACTAAAAGGTATAAAATAATTATCTTATTTAGTTACAAGTAAACGATGAAATTGTTATTTAAAATCACTTTTTGAAGTCAGTGCCAAACATATAGATTTTATGAATCCCACTCGACGGATCTTAGTACGTTTGGCGGGTAATGAAGACAACATTGCGTATGCTCGCTTATATAGTTTGTTTGGCACCGACTTCAAAAAGTAATTTCATGTAACAATTACATTGTTTAGTTGTAACTAAATAAGATAATTATTTTATACCTTTTAGTGCATTTTATTTGATTTTTGAGTTCTTATTATTTTAGTTGTTGCATTTAATTTTTTTGAAGTCGGTATTTTATTTTTTCTAAAAATTATTTTTACGAAGGAATCAGAAATTGATATTAATTTAAAATATTTCATTCATTAGCTTTTATTAAACCAATTATTTTACATGAATTAATGTATACATTGTATTTGAGCTTCGACTCCAGAGATTACTACTCCACCATCGAGTGTCCTTGATCATCTTTTTAGTCCTTGTTTTTAATAAGAGGAATAAACTAATTAAATAAAAAAACCTCTTTTTCCAATAATTTCCTGATCAAAATCCAGATCTATTCATAAATAGAGAAATTATCTCGAAACGTTAGTGGGTTTTAAATGAAATTTTTAAGATTGTTTTTTTATAAAAGATTTTATTTATTATAATTTCGATAATTTGCTCATAAGAATTGGAGATTTCCGTTATTTTAATTTTGTCATTGATCATATCATCAGAACTTGACCAAATTGATATGGTACCATCCCTAAGGTACCCCCTTTCGAATAAATAAAGAATCATTAAAATCGGCTTATAAACAAAGAAGTTATGCGTGAACATACATAAGAAAAAAGGTCCAATACCATTAAAATTTATAAGGGACCAATCGAAAACTATACTGAACCCAATGCAAAAAAATCATCGAAATCGGTCTACATGGTAAATAGAATTAAATGTTCAAACACACAAAAAAACAGACATTCCGTTGAATTGATAACCTCCTTCTTTTGAAAGTCGGTTAAAAAGGGATTCATTGATATTATTCAAAAGAAAAAAATAATTTGATTTTGTTGTTGTTGTGCCTCTTGTCGTTTCTTTCTCCGTTATCTTAACCTTTCTCCTACCCTCTCTTCGAAAACCAATCTTTCCCTCTGATACTAAATTCATTTAACTTGTATTAGCGATTCGTCCGCCAGAGGGCTGGCTGGCTGGTTTCTTCGTCATAGACGAAATCAAAAAGATCAGAGGTTGTTGTTGTTGTTGTTTGATAAAACCGAGAGACGATTTAATCTCCTCTCTTTTCCCTCCCCCTCCTGACCCTTATCTTTTCTATAGCGTATAGAGAAGGACTAAAAAAACGAAAAATTCGATAACGAGATTCCACCCCTTCTCTTATGTCTGATGATCGAAACGGCTTAACTATTGCAGAATCGGAATGAATGAAGAGAAAGCCGCCGGTAAAGGCAATCAGCATATCATTCATACACAACATGTAGTACAAGAGTATTAAGTATTCAAACAGTTGAGATGAATATGCCAGGTTAATCCCGCTACAAAGTCAAAAATCCTATTGAGATAGGATAGATAACTAGAAATTGAATTTATATTTACTTTAAATTGCATATGAGGCATTTAGACGGTTTGTAAAAATTTTAATTTTTGATTTCCTTCATTTTTTGACATTTTATTAGTATCCTCACAAAAAAAACTCTTCCTGGTAAATTTTTAATTTTTTTACTTTACCATACAGGGTATGGTTAAGTATTGTAATCGTGCATGGAAAAAGTTCGGGGCCCTTACACTTTTTGATTAAGTTACAATGTATCCAATGATAGATTGCACAAAGAAATTGCAAAGAGAAGCGGATTGGAGATAAAAAGGATAAAAATAGTATTTTTTTAATTCTGGTTAAATATAAATTTCATTTAAATCTAAATTATAAAAAAAATTAATTAATATAATTTCTTTCGTTTAATAGATAGGTTAAAATTAGAGATTCGCAAATTTAATAATAAGTAATAAATTGAGATTTGAATTCCAGCAGAGAGCAGGGTGCAATACGGACAGGGGATGAACCTCTTAGGAATTATTTGAGCGTATTTTCTTTTTTTAATAAAAACAAATAATAATGTAAATTGTTTAAAAATCGTTGTCTGAAGGAAAGAGGAGAAATCAGAGAGAGGGAGGGGAGAGATTACTCTTCTTTAAGCATTGGGGCATAACACAACTCAGACAGTCCTTGATGATACCTCACTATATACATATAATAGACATCTCAATAGGCGGTCATTGAGGACACACCTCTCTATAAACATTCATAATACATCTCACTACGCATTGAAGGAGCACAGAACAATTCTTTTTTAAGTTTTCCTTGATAACACACCTCGAGACAGACATCCAGGAACACTACTCATTTGGAGAAAATACCACTCATTGAATTTTATATTTTCATACACCGAGAACTCTGCTTCCAAGGGCACTGCTTGTCAATAATCGGGCAGAAGCTAACTTCGGGCTCAAAGAAGACAGCCGGAAGGAAAGAGAATTGCTATCAAAGGGATTGGTTATCAAGAGAGGAATTCCTGAAATCCAGAAGATTGCAAGAAACGATCATACAGCCTTCACCACCAAGAGCGTAACCACCATATTGTTATTATTCTCATTAACAAATTTCTCTATCTGTTGATATCAAGCAGCGATCAAATAAATTTACATTATAAATATTAAATGATTCTAAATATTGATATCTCTATTATTATTGAAAATTTCTAAATCCTGCTCGTCCATTCAATTTCCTTTGTTTTTTTTAATTTTTTTGATCAATTTCCTTAATCCATTTTTTATTTAATTTCACAGTAAAACAGTAAACCAATTCATAGTAAATTCAGTAAATAATTTCAGATTTTAAGCATCAAGAGAGATACCCTGAGTTAACACCCACCACTAAGAAAAAATAAAATCCAAAAACCACAATCAGAGTCTCTTATACCCACTGAAAAGTATTACATGATTTTGTAATTTTTAGAAGCGTGTTTTTTAGTTTTTTTTTTTAAATATAATTTAGATTTAATTTTCAATTTATTTTATTATTAAAAAAAAAAAAAAAAAAAAATCTGCCTTATCGTGGATTAGAACCAGAAAGTGTTAAAGTAGCTTCAAGAAAACACATCTGTCATGCCGAGGACCGTGGCTGGTCCTTGTAATGTAGCTTCTCAGTTATAAAATTAAAATTAAATTAAATATGTAAATATTTATATTAAGGATAATTAAAAAAATTGTATAATAAACCTAATTATACTCATATTTGTAAACATTATTAAATATTAAGAACAAAATTAAAATATATTAGTAGTGTAAGCTCATAGGGCAGGAAACTATTTATAAGGAACAATTAAAAAACATTTGTAAATTTCATATAATCATGTATATCTGTTGTACTTGTAATGTATTGATTTACAATGTTGTATCTGTAAATATTAAAATTATAAATAAAACTTTTAAATAAAAACATAAAAAATAATCTAGCTTCTAGGAGGCCGGGGTAAAGCATCTCTGTGAGTTAATCCTAATGCCTGAAATCCTGAGTTTCTTCAACCCAAAACCGGAAACTCCGGAAGTCTTGAATCAGGAACCGCTAGATTGTAAAATAGTAAGTCTCCCACCTTGAGACTGTCCTATCCGTAACTCACGAGGGACTTTATCCTTTTTTTTTTTTTTTTTTTAATTCATTTATTAAGAGTATAGCCGGGTTTGTATGGGAAATCTGCCCCCGAGGCTTTTTCGATTTACACTTGGGGGATCGATTTGACATTAAATAAAAATAATTCAACTAAATTTTTAGCTCATCTCAAACAATTTTCGAGATTTTCAAAAAAAAGCCTCTTTTTTCGATTTTTTTTTCCAATTCTTATGAGTAAAAGGGATGAAAAAATACTTTCATTATGAATCTCAGGTGGAAAGCCGATTTTTAAGAACAGAAATAAAACTATAATCATTTATTTTTTATCGTGTTATTTAAATGCGCCCACCGCCAAACTTAGTCAGAAAATGTCTTCTATACTCCTTTACACTCGGGAATATTTTCACTTTACTTTACCATACAGGGTATGGTCAAGTATTGTAATCGTGCATGAAAAAAGTGGCTTTTTTCTTTTTTTTCGAAATATCTCAAAAACGGCTCAAACTATTTTGATAAACAAAAATTGGGCGCAACCAAGTCATTTCGGTCTACAAAAAATCCCTAATAAGTGAACATCAAAAAAATTATATTTTTCGAGATGATAATTATTTTATCAAAATGTCTGTTAGTCTGTGCGTTACCAAATTTTGTGGACGAGTTAGCTCAAAAACTAGTGTGAATATCAAAACCAAATTTCACTCGTAGTTTTGATGCATTGAGATTAAGAGCTGATTAGATTTTGGTTCATAAGGAACAAAAATTAAGGGGGAAGGGGGAGTTAAAATTTAAAATTATAATATTTTCAAACTAAAAAACAAGAAAAATGAAATAATACTATAAAATGAACCTATAATAACGAAAATATTTTTTGGCGCCGAAATTAGGAGCGGGGGAGGGGGGGTCAAAAATAAAAAATCTAGGCCATTTGAGCAAACTCAACCAAATATTGTATACATAATCAGTGTACCTCTATAACACTAAATAATAAAAAAAAACTCATAAAATGTGGGGCAGGGGGGGGGGGAAAATGAATAGGCCCTTGTATCAAACTCAACCAGAAGTGTATGGTAAAGTCAAGTGGATGGCCACATCAGAACGTGTCAATTTATTTGATCAACGGTTTAAAAGATATCGAATTTTTCGGTTTTTCCCCTATAACTTTTTCAAAAATGGTCCAAATTCAAAAAAAAATTTTTTTGAAATTTTTGTTTTTTCTTACAAACTTTTTAGAAAAAAAAATTATTTAAAGTGTTTTTGTATGCGATTTTTTTTCAAACTGTATGTACTCTAGGATTTTTTTTGATAATTTTTTATTAACGGATTTCGAAAAAAGAAGGAGGTTATCAATTCAACGGAATGTCTGTTTTTTTTCATTGGGTTCAGTCTAGTTCCTAATTGGTCTTGATTTCATTGGTATTGGACATTTTTTGTTATGTATCTTCAAGAATAGATTCTTTGTTTATCGACCGATTTCAATGATTCTTCTTTTATTGGAAAGGGGTGCCTTAGGGGTGGTCCTATATTAATTTGGTCAAGTTCTGATGATATTTGTTTGTCGATTTCTCTTTACCATGTGAACCGATTTCGATGATTTTTACTTTATCCAATGCGAATCATGGGAGAAAGTATTGTAATCGCTCTCGCGGCAAGCGCGACTTCAAAGGGTCCTCAGGTAAAGACTACGGAACCCATAGACTCAATTAAGGTCACAAATTGAAGTATTCAATGAGATTGAATTTTAGTACTTGACGGTTTTGCCAAAAATTACCTGGAATCTCGTCGAGAGGCCAAAAAGTGCCATTTTTTTGGAAGTGCGTGCGGATGGATGGATGGATGGATGTATGTGTGTTATCGTTTTTTTCGTCCACGATTTTTTCCACACCTTTGCGGCGATTGAAATGAAATTGAAAACCTACCATAAGTTTAACAAAATGAAGCGCTGATTAGTTTTTGGTACATATCGGTCAACAAACATTAGTACTTTATTTCAATACTTTTTAGTTTTTTCAAAATATCTTGAAAATGACTTAACCAATTTTGATGAAATTTGATGTCCTAATTAAGTACCTTGGGGACCACAAAAAGGTTAAATAAAATTTTTAGTAAAATCATATTTTAAAGTACTTTACTCTAGAGTAAAATAGTACTTTTTTAATTTTAAAAATATTAATTTTTCAAATGAATTTGGATAAAGTTTAGCAACTATCCGTGGCAGTTTATTTGCATTGGGTTCAGTATCGCCGTTTGGTCCTGTATAGGCATTTAGCCTCAAGAATAAAGAGCTTCTATTAAAACGAATATTTTTCATTTTACAAGTCTATCTATATTTATATGGGACTCGAAAATAATGTCAAAATGGCCTTTTTCATCGTTTTGACCGAGAATATCTCAAAATTCTGACCTGTTGTAAAAAATCAGAAAATTGCATGATAATCAGCATAAAAAACTCTACTGGATTCCATTGTTAGGTTTACGATTACAAAACTTTGTTTAATATTTGTCAAGCAGTGTAATTAAAGTGGACGTGGCCACAAGTGCAGCTTAATTCAATTGTTTTGTTAAAAAATTCACACCCCCTTTATTGTTTAAACTAGTAACATATTCAATCAATGATAAATTGTTCTAAAATACATTTTCTAATCGAAATTCGTATTTTATACGGGGATTCCTCCTTTTTTTTTAATATTAAGAGTGTAGCCAGCCAGCCGATGCAAGGTGTTTGTCGTTTGTATTATTTTGATGTGTTATTTCTTTCTCGAATAATCTATCAAGAGGGAAGAAAGGCATCTTATTCGTCTCGTGTTCAAACCAACAATAAATTACAGGATCTTAGGGTTGTTGTGACAACACAGACAACCAAGTGATAAAAGAGAGATTTGCACACACTGTATATATCTTTTATATTCAAATGAATCCGGGAATTGAACCTAAGATTTGGATTACACTAATAGAAAGTTATCTATTTCCAAAAAATAATAGAACATTTTTTTAAGAATATTGGTCACGTGATTATCACATTAAAATCAATGCGGTATGCGGTTATCCTCTGTTTGATTCAAATAAACATACCTTATTAAATTTAATCGTCAGTATCTTTTCTTAATAAAATAAATTTGTTTTTTATAGGGATTCCCCCTTTTTAATATATTAATTTACTCTTATTAAACGAGCAAAAATTGTTTATATATTTATTTATTTGTTTGTATATATATATATATTTGTATCTTGGTTCTATTTTGAAAACGGCTCTACCGATTTTGATGAAACAAATTCTATTAATAAGTTTTGAGGATGAGAAAACGATCTGGCTAGCTCTGTATCTCAGCAAATTTAATCTTAATTGATCATTTTTTAATTAAAGTAATTAGTGATAGATGAAAATCTCAATAAAAAACTTTGTTTACATTTTTTCAATTATCTTTTATTTTTAATTAGTTTTTTAATTTTAAAACCCACTAATTGGTTATAGCAAATACTAGTATCATATATATATTAAAATTGGGAATTTTTTGTTGATATTGGGAGTGAAGTGAAGAGGATTGGAACCAATCGACTTGATTGGGGAATAATGGAATTGAAATAATTATCGGAAAAGAGGTTTTTTTTATCTAATTAGATTTTTCCTCTTATTAAAAACAAGGACTAAAGATGAATAAGGACACTCGATGGTGGAGAAGTAATCTCCGGAATCGAAGCAAAATACAATGTATACATTAATTAATGTAAAATAATTGGTTTAATAAAATTATAAAAAAAAATTTGTTTGTTTTTAATTAACAGGTGTCTAAATCATAACATTACAGGTGTGTTTACAAATAAAGTGGTTGAAGTGGCTTTTTTTTATATAACTTGAAAACAAATCTTATTTAATTTTATGTTTTTATTTCAGATCCTATACGATTATTTTTTTATTATTATTTTCCTATTTATTTTTTTATAATGTTTATCAATATGAACGAATGTTGGCAAATTGGTGTACGAATAAACAAATATTATAAACATAATATGAAGACCATTAGAAAGCTAGAAATGCAAAAACTGGGTGCGGGGTAGGGTGGATGTGGGAGGTGCAGTTGTGGGGGATCCTGGGGTGGGAGGCGCGGTTGAGGTGCGGTGGGGCGGAGTAGGGGTGCAGTCGTGGGGGAGATGTGTGTAGTTTCGGGAGGGGGGGGTCGGTGTATTGCTCGGTGGCTCCAGGTATTAAAAAAAGAGAAGGTATATAGCCAGCCAATGCAATTGCACCTTAAAGTTTTTTTCGTTTGTATTATTTTTTAAATTTTATAAATTAAATGGGTTTTTTTAGACACACGTAAAATAAATAAATACAATAATTTTAATCAATTATTATTATTTATTTGATTGATTTACCAAACAGTTTCGGTCACCCCAGGTTGACTATCTTCATTAGAAGGTACCTACTGAAATTCAAACATTTTATAAGATTTTTTATAAAATTATAAAATCATTCAAATAAATAATAATATATAACTTGAAAGTTTATATTGGGAAAATAAGGAAAAGTTTTTTATGCGTGACTTTTTTATTTATCCACCAACGTTTCGTCGACTTTGCCGACTTCTTCAGGGCTTCTACAATTATAAGAACATTCTTGATATTAATTTACAAAAGTACAGTCAGAATCCAAAAACAAACATGTATCAATAGTTTACCTACCAAATAGTCATGTCACACATTCGTCTAAATTTTCTTATTACCTTCGTTACCATTGAAGGCCATCAGAATACAATTTTCAAAAGATATTTGGCACATTCACAAAAAACACAATTTTTCTCTTTATAATAACAACTTTATCAATACAAAACAGAACAGAAATCACATATATACAAAATTGCTGTATTTATTTATTTTATGTGTGACTAAAAAAACCCTTTAATTTATAAAATTTAAATTCTACATAAATCAATTAAGTTTTGGAGAAATTTTATTATTAATTCTTTACTTATTTTACATATTGGAATCCAGATACTTTTCAATATTGTCGAGTAAAACCAAAAAAAGAGTCTTTCCTGGAGTGCAATCCCCACTTTAAATGTCACTTTTGAGTATTCGGATTATGTCCTCTGTCATGGAAAATGCTAGATATCTATAAATCTAAGAATTTTAACCAAAAAGTAGTCCAAGTAAAAGTTCAAATGAAGAATATTTCCTAGATAATGTTACAGGAATCAAGTTTCTAGGATAAGCGGTTTTCATTTTATAAAGGAAAAACTGTGCATTTTTGCAAAAAATTGCAATTTTTCAAAATTTCAATCTCATTGCGGCACGGGTTGCAATTAACCAATTAAAATGAAACTTTGCCAATCTCATTTTCTAGCCAATTGGCAACTATTCTGATATCCACAGTGAAGATACGGTGAAAAAATCTCCAGGTATAGCCTTCTGACTAGCCTAATGCATACATGTATGTAATACATATTAATGGGATCATGGTGAATACCAATACTAGGGTATCCTAATACATAGAATTGGTACTGAAATGTTGAGCAATAGGCGTTAAGAGTGATTTTTTAGGCAAAAGTACCAATTTTTGACAAAAAATGGAAAAACGTGCTATTTTTGACAAGCCCTAGTACCTGTACTACGGAACCGAAATGGATGAAATTGTTATTATATTACACGGAATTTATTAAGCTTTAATTTATCCAATAATTATATTTTACTTTACCATACAGGGTATGGTCAAGTATTGTAATCGTGCATGAAAAATGTGTTTTTTTCCTTCTTTTTTCGAAATATCTCAAAATAGGCTGAAACGATTTCGGCTAAAAAAATTGAGCAAAACCATGGCATTTCGCTCTACAAGAAAGATTTTATAAGTGAACATCGAAAAAATTATATTTTTCGAGATAATAATTTTTTTATCAAAATGTCTGTTAGTCTGTGAGTTACCAAATTTTTGTGGACGAGCTAGCTCAAATACTACTTTGAATATCGAAACCAAATTTCACACGTAGTTTTGGTCCATTGAGATTAAGAGCTGCTTAGATTTTGGTGCATATCGACCCAAAATTAAGGGGGGTGGAGGTGGGTTAAAAATTAAAAATCTAGGCCATTTGACCAAACTCAACCAAATTTTGTATACATAATCAGTGCGACCCCAGACGTCTAAAAATGCAAAAACTAACAGCCAAAAATGGAGGGGGGGTTAAAAATTAAAAATCTACGCCGTTTGAGCAAACTCAACCAAATTTTATATAGATAATCAGTGGGATCTCAGAAGTCTAAAAATGTAAAAATTAACCCCCCTCCCTTACATGATTATAAATAATTTTATTAAATATTAAACATAAGTGAGGGGCCAGGCTGTGTGGTAAAGTCAAGTGGATGGCCACATCAGAGCACGTCAGCTTATTTGATTTGATAATCCGTTTTAGAGTTATTTAAGAAAACCCTAAATTTGCTGCTTATTGCAAAGATTTGGGGGGGCAACTTTGGGTAGTAATATTTGGCCACCTATAAACGTATTCCAGGAATAAAATCTTTACCGGAAAATAATTCCTGTTAAAATCCTAATTTGCCTGGACTAATAAGTCACTTAAGTTTTGGAAATTTTTTATTATTATTTTCTACTCATATTAAACGAGCAAAAATTGTTTGTATATTTGTTCGTATATATATATATTTGTATCTTAGTTCTATTTTGAAAACGGCTCTACCGATTTTGATGAAACAAAATCTATTAACAAGTTGTGAGGATGAGAAAACGATCTGGCTAGATCTGGACTTCGACAAATTTAATCTTAATTGATATTTTCTTAATTAAAGTAATTATTGATAGATAAAAATCTCAATAAAAAAGTTTGTTTACATTTTTTTCAATTATCTTTTATTTTTAATTGGTTTTTTAATTTTAAAACCCACTAATAGGTTATAGCAAATATTAATATATATATTAAAATTAGGAATTTTTTGTTTGTTTTTAATTAACAGGTGTCTAAATCATAACATTACAGGTGTGTTTACAATTAAAGTGGTTGAAGTGGCTTTTTGTTATATAACTTGAAAACAAATCTTATTTAATTTTATGTTTTTATTTCAGACCCTATATGATTATTTTTTTATTATTATTTTCCTATTTATTTTTTATAATGTTTATCAATATGAACGAATGTGGGCGAATTGGTGTACGAGTAAACAAATATACACATAATATGTAGACCACTAGAAAGCTAGAAATGCAAAAACTTAGTGCGGGGTGGGGTGGATGTGGGATGTGCAGGAGGTGGTGATCCGGGGTTGGGGGGCGTGTGGTTTTGGGAAGGGGGAGTCAGGGGTTACCGTGCATCGCTCAGTGGCTCCAGGTACTTATTATTATCAGTTCTTTTTGGTTATTTTTAACCGACTTCAAAAAAGGAGGAGGTTCTCTATTCGATTGAATTTTTTTTTTTTTTTTTTTTTTTTTTTTTTGTGCCTATGTTACCTCATATCTCCGCCAATTGTCAACCGATTTTGAAAATTTTTTTCGCATTGGGTCCAGTCTAGCTTCCGATTGGTCCCATTTTTTTTCGATTTTTTTTCATAGGTATTAGACCTTTTTTATTAGGTTTGTTTAGGTTTGTTTAGACCTAACCTCTTTGTTTATGAACCGATTTCGATGGTTCTTTTATCCGAAGGGGTGTCTTAGGGATGGTGTCATATTAATTTCGTCAAGTTCTGATGATAAAATCACTATTAATAACATCACTAAAAAGAGAAAAATAAAAATTTTTAAGAAAAAATAAAACCGACAAAATTAAGTGCAACAAATATAAAAATACACTAAAAGATAATTATTATCTTATTTAGTTACAACTAAACGACGAAATATTAACACGAAATTACTTTTTGAAGTTGGTGCCAAACATATACCTTTTATGAATCGCACTCGACGGATCTTACTTAGTACGTTTGGCGGGTACGCTCGCTTATAGGTATAGTTTGTTTGGCACCGACTTTAAAAGTAATTTCGTGTTAATATTTCGTCGTTTAGTTGTAACTAAATAAGATAATAATTATTTTATACCTTTTAGTGTATTTTTATATTTGTTGCACTTAATTTTTGAAGTCGGTTTTTATTTTTTTCTTAAAAATTTTTTACATATTGGAATCCAGGACGGATATTTTTCAATACTGTGGAGTAAACCCGAAGAAAGTAAAACAATATTATTATGATTTACGATGACAGAGAATGTAGGTAGATTTTTCTCGAAATGTTATTTCGTCTGTTTATGAATTGTTAATGAGGCGCATAGATCATCATCAGGAGCTAATTACTAAGCAGAAGATTAATCTCGAAGGTGTTGCCAGCCAGCTTCTTGAACCGTTGCATTAATAAGTATCTGACCGATTTTTCATTGAACAAAATCAGTCAGAATAATAATAAGCAGAGCCTCTCTCTTTATCTCTATTTTAAATATTAATCGGATTTATAATTTTTTTTTTTTTTTTTTTTTGAAAATATTCCCTAAGAGCTTAATATATTCTACAATTTATCATTTTTACTCATGTTGTTGTTTAAAATATAAATCATTTTGAATCGATTTTTTTTTTAAATATTTTTAATATGGTTAGAGAAATAAATTTTAAAATTATTAATAAATTCAGAAATCCTTGTCTATTTTTAACCGACTTCAAAAAAGGAGGAGGTTCTCAATTCTACTGATTTTTTTTTGTGTCTATGTTACCTGATATCTTCGCCAATTGTGAACCGATTTTGATAATTTCTTTGCATTGGGTTCGGTCTAGTTTCCGATTGGTCCCGTTTTTTTTCATAGGTATTGGACCTTTTTTGCTGTGTTTGTTTATGCATAACGTCTTTGTTTATGAACCGATTTTGATGATTCTTTTTATATTAGAAAGAGGGTGCCCTAGGGGTGGTCTCATATTAATTTGGTCAAGTTCTGATGATATGATCAATGACTAATTAACGTAAATATCCAATTCTTATGAGCAAATAATCGAAATTATAATAAATAAAATCTTTTATACAAAAATCAATCTTAAAACGTTCATTTAAAACCCGCAAACGTTTTTAGAGAATTTCTATATTTATGAATTTAATTTTATTATCATTTTCTAATTCATTCGCCCGACCTTTCTCTTCCGAGATGCATGCAAGGTATTATATTAAATCACTATTAATAACATTACTAAAAAGAGAAAAATAAAAATGATTTTTATAAAAAAAAAATAAAACCGACTTCAAAAAAATTAAATTCAACAAATAAAATAATAAGAGCTCAAAAATAAAATAAAATGCACTAAAAGGTATAAAATAATAATAAAATTTACTTAGAACTAAACGACGAAATTGTTATATGAAATCACTTTTTGAAGTCGGTGTTAGCACAAACTATATAAGCGAGGGTACCCGCCAATCTTACTAAGTTAAATCCGTCAAGTTTGATTCATAAAATGTATTTGTTTAGCACCGACTTCAAAAAGTAACTTCATGTTAATATTTCGTCGTTTAGTTGTAACTAAATAAGATAATTATTTTATACCTTTTAGTGGATTTTATTTTATTTTTGAGATTTATTATTTTATTTGTTGCATTTAATTTTTTTGAAGTCGGTTTTATTTTTTTTTATAAAAATTATCAAGACTTGGAAAGCTCTAAGCAAATTTTTCGCAGGAGGATTGATTGAACTATTTATAAAGGCCCCAGCTTGTGTTAAAGTGTCTCGTTAATAAATTTAAATATATTAAAAACTATGTTGAAATAAATGATTGATTGATTGTTCTAAATAAGTACAAATTTCCATTTATAAAACCAGTTTCAAAACGTTTATTAAACATCTAAACTGTGTCTCAACCTGTGTGCGGCGGCACGCAAGTTTGCCATCAGCGATTGTCAAATGTACCGCAAGTGTTTTTGACAAATAATTAAAATTGCATGGTTTTTGTAACTTTGAAATATTATTTGTATATTAATAAAACTTGAGCAAGATGCGAACTAGGTTTCACCAAAAAGAAATAAAACAAAATCGAATTTTGAATTCTATCTCGCATCTTGCTCAAGTATTATTATTATATTAACATGTTTCACCCAGAACCAACACACATAACTCCTTAAAAGTTACAGGCGTCTTAGTTTCGACCGTCCGATAATGATAAGAAAGGGAAAAGCTAACTTGGGAATTTATTCCTAATAGATATAATAATAAGTACCTGGAGGCACCGAGCGATGCTCGGTAACTTTTTCCCTTCAGTTAAAACACTTTATTTTAAATTATTTTTAATTTAAAATTCTGATAAAAAGGTCGATTTTTATTTGAGAGCCGTTTTCAAATTAAAAAAAAATACAAATATATATAGTATTCGCCCACTGTACCCCCCCACCCCGCTTGACCCCACCCACGAAACCTCGCCCTACCCCCGGATCCCACCACCACTGCACCTCACCTCCTGCACCTGTTTTGATTCAACCATATGATTCATTTTTATTCATCCAATTGTTAATAAATAAAACCTATCAAAATGTGTTGTTTTTTCAGAAAATTGAGACCTGCTTATGCGAAATATATTTTTAAATAAATCTCTTGATTATTTTTTATTCTATTAAATAAATAAGTTCTTTATAAAAACAATTATAAAACGTTTATTAATATTTCTAACGTTTATGGAGAACAAAAATATGTTAAAATCCACGATCACAATACTTCTTCAAGACCTTTTGAGAACAATGAATTAAGGCAACCCGTATGTCTGCCTGTGTACAAAAGGAAAAGAGCAACCTTTTTTAAAACCTAAGAATGGGATTTGTCTACCTGAGAATAATTAATTTGATTACGAAAAAACCCATCAAAAACAATTTTGTCGAAGATGAGACCGTGACAGATCGAATTGTCACCCCAAAAACCCCCTAACCCGTGAATTTCATCGGTAGAGTCGTTTTCAAAATATAACCAAGATACAAATATATAAACAAATATATATACAAATATATATACAAATAAATATACAATTTTTGCTCGCTTAATAAGAGTAGATATTGTATTTCTTTCTTTTTCAGTCGACTCTGCGCGGACTCGTAGGCGAGAGAGAGTGTGTGTGTGTGTACTAAAGACCATGCGACCATATACACTGCTGCAGATGAAATTCACATCATCCCTTAAGATAAGAATTCACATCTATATTTATATTTTATTTTTATTTAATTAAATAATATATAGGTATATATGGCAGAGGTGGCATATGATCTGGAACCCTCTCCTCACTCAAAATCATCTAGCTGATTCTAAACAACGCCTTAGCTATATTGTATTATTATTGGGGTGACGTAGATCGCCTGCTCGTGGTGCCCCCTGCATAATCCAAACGATCTACAACAGTTCGCCTTAGCTATATAGTAATATTTGTTGTTTGTGTTCAATAAGAAATTTTAATTACTTATGATTGAATTAAACAAAATTTCAACCCTTAATTACGACCTCTTAATTATAATATACATAAATGAATGAAAAACAGTAAAAAGATTGATGAAGAGGGCAAAGTCCTCGAAACTATATTCTCGTTATAAATAAATAAAATGTATAATTCCAGCAGAAGACACACTCTTTTATTGTCTCCTTCAATTTGTAAATGTAAATTTTTTAAAATCCATATTGAATAAAAAATAAATAAATAAATAAAAAGACGACAATAATTTGAAAAAAAAACTTATCGTGTTGTCTGTCTGTCTGTTTGTCTGTCGGTCTGTCTATTCTCTAATGCCAGCAGCCCAAATCCATATTCCCAGCTGACTGCTAAGATTGTTTTCATGTTTCAAATAAAGTTTGTGCAACCGTAGGCAAATATTACCTTAGAGAGAGAGAGAGTGTGTGTGTGTGTGTGTGCTCCAAAGGGGTAGAAAACTCGGCTTTGGGGGTTACATTTTAATATTTCTCATCATCTAGTCTTATACACTAATACGAAACAATAGGGCGTTATTACTCTGTCTTTCTAATTAAATTATCTCTTCTTTCTACCTTAAAGCCGACTTTATTAATAAATTTATAAAATAAACTAGACTGTTTTAAGTTTAATTCTTTGCTCATTGTGTTTAAAAGAAATTGTCTGAAACGTAGAGAATAATCATTTGAAGAAAAATATTGTTTTTTGGACTGTGTGTTTGGATTCAAATACCCACGAAAACTTAAGAACGAAAAATTGTAGAAAGTTCATTTTTGTGATAAAATTTTTTTTAATTTTTCTATATGGAGATCTGATTAGATTTTGGGCTTTCTTCAAAAATGCAGAAAACATCATTTTTTTCAATGATTTTATTGAGATGTTATAATATAGGCATAAATGAACAATTTATTTTATAATCTAAGCCAGTGGTTCCCAACCTGGGGACGATCACCCCCCAAGTGGGCGATTTGGGTTATCACGGGGGCGCTCATTAAGTGGGGGCGATGAGTATTCAAAGAGGGGGAGGGGGAATTAAAATACATTCACGCGCAAAGAAATAGAATCACTTCCCTTGCGAGTTGTTAAATGTAATTTTCTTTTCAAAATGGTACAGGCACTTTGTACTTAATTGTTTAGAAAAAAAATATATATTTTTTTTGGCAAAATTAGCTAATTTTAAAAACATATTTTGGTAGTATTTTTTTATTTAATATGTTAATCAATTATGTCGCATCTTGATTGAACTAATCTTTGGCTATTATAGACATTATTAATATAGCTATTATAGTATTAATGTCTATAATAGCCAAAGATTAGTTCAATCAAGATGCGACATAATTGATTAACATATTAAATAAAAAAATACTATCAAAATATGTTTTTAAAATTAGCTAATTTTGCCAAAAAAATAGAAATATTTTTTTCTAAACAATTAAGTATAAAGTGCCTGTACCATTTTGAAATCTCCACTAAATGGGCCAATTTTTTAAATTACTTGCCATATTGTTTACTAGACTTTTTTTATATATTAAAGATGATTCAAAGTTAGCTGATGAAAATTTTTTAAAACATAAGTCCGACAAAAATATTTTTTCTCCAAAAGTATAGTACTTATTGTTTCATTTTGAATTCTGTTCAATAGTAGGATTATTCAGGATTGCGGAACAAAAATTAGAATATTCAAACACCACAACACTCTGAGGTATATGAGTCAAACCATTGACTCAGGTGTAGTTGTCGGTTGCCACAGGGTAC
This sequence comes from Forficula auricularia, assembly GCA_024734495.1. Classification (NCBI taxonomy): domain Eukaryota; kingdom Metazoa; phylum Arthropoda; class Insecta; order Dermaptera; family Forficulidae; genus Forficula; species Forficula auricularia. Next base: position 65,836 of record JALMQS010000341.1, read on the forward strand.
TTCTCCCATAAGAAATGAAAGAATTTTTATGTTTTTGGTTTTTAATATTTTATTCAGAGACGTTTCGACAAGTATGCGTTGTCATCATCAGTCTATAAAGTAGATTAAACAAAGATTGTTTGGATTTCATGTTAGTGAATTTCTATTGCGGGAGTTGGTACTTGTTCTCTGTCATCGGATTGAATTTAACACTAGAACGCCCGGATGCCGTCAATTTGACGACTTGCATTTTTCAACACTCAAACTAATTAAAATCATTCTGTTTCCTTTTATTTAATATTTTTAACCGACTTCAAAAAAAGGAGGAGGTTCTCTATTCGACTGAATTTTTTTTTTGTGCCTATGTTACCTCATATCTCCGCCAATTGTGAACCGATTTTGAAATTTTTTTTGCATTGGGTCCAGTCTACGTTCCGATTGGTCCCATTTTTTTTCGTAGGTATTAGACCTTTTTTGTTACGTTTGTTCAGGACTAACTTCTTTGTTTATGAACCGATTTCGATGATTCTTTTTTTATTGGAAAGGGGGTATCTTAGGGATGGGGCAATATTAATTTGGTCAAGTTCTGATCATAGGATCACTATTAATAACATCACTAAAAAGAGAAAAATAAAAATTTTTAAGAAAAAAATAAAACCGACTTCAAAAAATTAAATGCAACAAATAAAATACACTAAAGGTATAAAATAATTATTATCTTATTTAGTTACAACTAAACGACGAAATATTAACATGAAATTACTTTTTTAAGTCGGTGCCAAACATATAACTTTTATGAATCGCACTCGGCGGATCTTACTTAGTAGGTTTGGCAGGTACGCTCGCTTATAGGTATAGTTTGTTTGGCACCGACTTCAAAAAGTAATTTCATGATAATATTTCGTCGTTTAGTTGTAACGAAATAAGATAATAATTATTTTATACCTTTTAGTGTATTTTATTTGTTGAATTTAATTTTTTTGAAGTCGGTTTTATTTTTTCTTAAAAATTTTTATATTTTTTATTTTTTCTAATAATAAATATAATTCTATCATCAATTTATATATTAAAAATACATACTAATATATTACATTTAAATTTTTTTAATAATCATTATGATTTAAAATGAAAAATTAACATGCTATATTTATGGAGTATTATCATTAACAAAACCAGTTTCTATATTATATGTACACCATATTTATTATTATTTTTCGTTGCAATTGATACATATATTTAGTTTTTCTATGCTAGTTCCCTTCTCTTCTAGTTTATTTATGCTTTTCTTGGATAATATTTGATGGGAAGTACTGGGATTAGAAAATAAATCATCAGATCTAATTCTCCTTTTTTAACCGACTTCAAAAAAGGAGGAGGTTCTCTATTCGACTGAATTTTTTTTTTTTTTTTTTTTTTTTTGTGCCTATGTTACCTCATATCTCCGCCAATTGTCAACCGATTTTGAAATTTTTTTGCATTGGGTCCAGTCTAGCTTCCGATTGGTCCCATTTTTTTTTCGATTTTTTTCATAGGTATTAGACCTTTTTTATTAGGTTTGTTTAGACCTAACCTCTTTGTTTATGAACCGATTTCGATGGTTCTTTTTTTATCCGAAAGGGGGTGTCTTAGGGATGGTGTCATATTAATTTGGTCAAGTTCTGATGATATGATCACTATTAATAACATCACTAAAAAGAGAAAAATAAAAAATTTTAAGAAAAAAATAAAAACCGACTCAAAAAATTAAATGCAACAAATAAAATACACTAAAAGGTATAAATAATTATTATCTTATTTAGTTACAACTAAACGACGAAATATTAACACGAAATTACTTTTTGAATTCGGTACCAAACAAACTATACCTATAAGCGAGCATATCCTCCAAACGTACTAAGTAAGATCCGTCGAGTGCGATTCATAAAAGGTATATGTTTGGCACCGACTTCAAAAAGTAATTTCGTGTTAATATTTCGTCGTTTAGTTGTAACTAAATAAGATAATAATTATTTTATACCTTTTAGTGTATTTTATTTGTTGCATTTAATTTTTTGAAGTCGGTTTTTATTTTTTTCTTAAAATTTTTTATTTTTCTCTTTTTAGTGATGTTATTGAAACATTTGCAGCCTCGCCCTCTTTATCAAAAAAATTGTTTATATAGACTATAGGTCTAATGAAATATAAAATATACCTATATTAGATATAAATCACTCACCTAAATATGGTTGAAATGAGGACTCATTTTCACTGAAAATATCATCGTTACTTTCTGAAGTTACATGTTGAGCAACCAAAATATTTTCCTCTCCTGATTCAGCTAATGAATCTCCTTCTGAATTATCCGGTGTAATATTTTTTAAAATTTCTAATATTTCAGCTTCACTGAGACCTCGTGCCATTATAAATAATTGAAATAAAAAAAAAACAAATATACGAAAAAAACTCACGAGAAATTGAGAGAGAAATTTGTTGTTGATAATTCTAAGGGCGGAACAAAACTGAAATTGCAAGACTAGGGGCTCGACATATATATATATGGATTTCAAAACAGTAGGTTCCCTCGAAATGTTGTAAAATAATAAAGTGAAACATCAAAAGATAAAAAAAAGTGACATACAAAGAAACATAATTTTTTCAAGGAAGATTGTAAATTAAAAAAAAACCAGAACAAAAAATAATCCGTGGGTCAAAAAGGATGGAAATGTTCCAAAAAAGAATGGGAATTATTCGTACTTCAAAAATTAATTTAAAATATAAAAATTGGGGTAAAAAAGAGTTACCGTCAAATTGACGGCTTTTGGGCGTTCTTGGTAAATACATAATTTTCTCCTAAATAAAAATTCATAGGGTGCTATTTTTTTTTATTAGAAAGCTATTCAAAAATGATTAAAAGTCAGCGAGTTTCAAAGTTCTAACTAAGTAAAGTAATGAAAGAGAAATGAAATGTGAAAACCGTCAAATTGACGGCTTCGGGCGTTTTAGTGTTAAGTGTATTTTCGGCTATATTAATTTGTTTTGATTGTGAATTAACACATTACCTTGTAATTACCATTGTTATTATCATTGAATTGAATTTCGAATATATTTTGGCTCTGTTAATTTATTTGAAATATAATTATGATTTAACACATCCTGATTTATACAGTAAAGATTGTACACTGATGTAAAAACGAAATAGGTATAAATTAATTTTAATTTTACTTATGTATAATAATCATATAATAAGTCATCACTTTGTGACCTTCTCTGAGAAAAGGGACCTAGTGTGTCAAAAAACGGGTTTGGACTTAAGAGTGGATTCTGGTACCTAAAAGGGTGTAGAATAAGATGAAATGAGTTAGATTTCTGATAAAAATTTATTTACCCCGTAAAAACCTACAAAACGAACTTGGGAAAATCGATAAAAATGAGAAAAACCTTAAAAAAATTTTTTATTGATTTTTTGGTTTTAAATTGTTTTTTTTTTTGTCAGTCTACGAATTTCGGAAACATCATGCAAAAAAACTTTGATTTTCAGTTAGTCCCGAAGTATTAGCACCGACACTTTCAGATAACGTCATATCGATCTCATCATCGCCATAAACCGAGTCTAGTCTTTTTAAATCATCATCAAAACTGTCAGAAATATCCATTTTTATAAAAATTACTTCAAATTAACATCAGCTTAGTAACAAAAGAACCGAAATTGCGAAACAACTTTTGAGATATTGATAACACTCGTTATACAGTTGGCACAAGACTGAAGCGTCACTTTATTCTTTTTCCTTTCTTATAGTTATTTTTACAAAAAATACGTCACCACATAGGCATGACGTCACCAAAGTCGGCACCCAATCATAAGCAACCATACCAAATCGCATCTCCCAACTGAAGGTGCGTTCAAAGTGATAATGCGTTATGAAACTTTAAATGCGTTTTTCTCAAAACTTCATTTTCACACACTAGGTCCCTTTTCTCGGAGAAGCTTACTTATATATTTTTACTGTTAAGTTCAATTAATGTGACTTTGCATGGTTGCTCTTCATTGACAAATTTATACTCATGCTCTTTGTTTAATCTACTTTATAGACTGATGATGGCAAGGCATACTTGTCGAAACGTCTCCTGAATAAAATATTAAGAACCAAAAACAGAAAAATGCTTTCATTTCTTATGGGTGAAGTACCTCTTTTTCAAAAAGATGCTTATAGCTCGAAAACTATGAATTTTTTATTAAAAAAGATATTTTCAGGACCGTCCGCTGCCTCACGGTTTATCGTTGTGATACGGGACACCCTGTATATATTTATATGTTTATTTACATCAAGCAAAGGACAACCTCATTGATTTCTCTTTTAGTAAATTAATAGTTTTAAGTATTTTATTACTAGAATTTGGTTTCTATTAGACGATTTTCGTCAATAATCTGAATGGTTCGTTTGTGTGTCTGTCTGTCTGTGAAATGCCTCTGATGGTTCTCTGGTGTCTGTTTGAGTGAATGTTATAGTAATCATTTTAATTGAAAGGAAGTGAATGTCCGAGTGGCAAAGTGGAAACAAGCAAAAGGGCCGGCTGAATGTTTGGAGTGCAAGTGTTGGAACAACACAACACCCTTCATTCACTAAATGATACCCCTTTACCCCTGAATACCTCTATCAACACATCTGGCTGGCCATTCAATCATCCCGGAGATAAAGGGCCACACTACAAACCACCCCCGCAGCCCCTACATAAGCACACGGAAATTAACAATGGTTTTATTTAGAAAATGGCGTTTTATTCATGGAATAAAGTCGATACTAACTTGGTCGTTTAAGGCAGTTGTTTCGCGACAATACTATCAAAAAGTTAATGCTAGAGTATATAGAACAGACAATAAGGATTCATAGTTCATAGGCCCAAAACCTTTTGCTGTTTATATACCTACGGCACGCCCGGCCCTCCTGGCTGGTGGCCCTGGCGGGCAGCGTCTCGAGATGTGATTATTAGCTGTCCGTAATTATATGTTTTGAAAAAAATATTTTTTTGAATAATGAATATTGATCAAAGAAAAATGAAAAAATATCATTAAATGTTTTATAAATACTTTATTAGAGCATGCAACCATTTCTCTCGAAATTCCCGATCGGTTGGAAACCTATTTCTTTTTAAATAATACATTTCAATATTTAAATTTATCTAAAAAGTGTCTCTAAATTAATTATATATAATAATTTTTAAATTAATTTATCTAATAAAATTTCAAATGACCCGCGCAGTAATAAATTAAGAATTAATCTCATTATCCCATTAAATCATATCTCATTAAAACTTATATTATAAATTAAATATATATATATTTTTTAAATTTAATTTGTCTACTAAAATTTCAAATGAGACACGCCGTAAATCTAATATTCTAAGCTATATAGAGGAATATATTAATATATAGAGATATTATAGATATATAATATAGAGAATACGAGAATAGAGCTGTTTTATTTGTAAAATTTGACAATATAACAACTGTCCTTGAATATTAGTTGCTTTTTCTCCCACATGTTCCTTGCTGCGCCACTGGTACTGCCTGATAATGGCTTTTATATCTCATACGTAGTACTCCGGCGTGCCTACGGCACGCCCGGCACTGCTCCGCCCTCCGGGCTGGGTGGTCCTGGCGGGCAGCGTCTCGAGATGTGATTATTAGCTGTCCGTAATTATATGTTTTGAAAAAAATATTTTTTTGAATAATGAATATTGATCAAAGAAAGATGAAAAAATATCATTAAATGCTTTATAAATACTTTATTAGAGCATGCAACCATTTCTCTCGAAATTCCCGATCGGTTGGAAACCTATTTCTTTTTAATAATACATTTAAATATTTAAATTTATCTAAAAAGTGTCTCTAAATTAATTATATATAATAATTTTAAAATTAATTTATCTACTAAAATTTCAAATGACCCGCGCAGTAATAAATTAAGAATTAATCTCATTATCCCATTAAATCATATCTCATTAAAACTTATATTATAAATTAAATATATATATATATATATATATATATTAAAATTAATTTGTCTACTAAAATTTTAAGAATTTATATTTTTCTTAAATTCAAAAAAAAAATTTCGCGGTATGAATTATTTCCAAAAATTAAATATATTTTAAATATATTTAAAATTAATAAATTTGTCTACTAAAATTTCAAATGAGACACGCCGTAAATCTAATATTCTAAGCTATATAGAGGAATATATTGATATATAGAGATATTATAGATATATAATATGGAGAATAGATATGTTTTATTTGTAAAATTTGACAATATAACAACTGCCATTGAATATTAGTTGTTTTTTCTCCCACATGTTCCTTGCTGCGCCACGGGTACTGTCTGACAATGGCTTTTATATATATAGATATAGATTCTAGCCAATCCCGTGCTCGTTTGACAAATTTGGCACCATTGTAAGAGATTGAATATTTTTATATTAAAATGACAGATAAAATAAATTTTAAATTTCTATAAAAATCGTTTTGTTATTTTTTAACAAATATAATCAACGCCTACACCTTATGAAAATTATAATTTTTAAAAAATCTAGCGCATGCATCTTTCGCTGGTTAAATAAATGCGCTGTTGCCAAATTGTTCTTAGTGTAACATTTTTTTATACATTTTTCATTATTTATTCATTATTATCTCAGAAACTGTGTTGTAACTATGAATCAAAATTGTCTTAAAATATGTATTGGTTATTGCTTAATGTTGGTTTAGTTTTTACTTTATCCAATGCGAAGCATGGGGAAAGTATTGTAATCGGTCGCGCGGCAAGCGCGACTTCAAAGGGTCCTCAGGTAAAGACTACGGAACCCATGGACTCAAATAAGGTCACAAATTGAAGTATTCAATTAGATTGAATTTTAGCACGTGACGATTTTGCCAAAAGTTACCTGGAATCTCGTCGAGAGGCCAAAAAGTGCCATTTTTTTGGAAGTGCGTGGGGATGGATGGATGTATGTATGTGTGTTATCGTTTTTTTCGTCCACGAATTTTTCCACACCGTTGCACCGATTGAATTGAAATTGAAAACCTACCAGTATTTTAACAAAATGAAGCGCTGATTAGTTTTTGGTACATATCGGTCCACAAACATTAGTACTTTATTTCAGTACTTTTTAGTTTTTTTCTAAATATCTTGAAAATGACTTAACCAATTTTGATGAAATTTAATATCCTAATTAAGTACCTTGGGCACCACAAAAAAGGTTAAATAAAGTTTTTAGTAAAATTATATTTTAAAGTACTTTACTCTAGAACATATTAATATTTCAAATGAATTTGGATAAAGTTTAGCAACGATCCGTTGCAGTTTATTTATAAAAATGGTAAGAAGAGTTTCTTAATTATAATTAAATATGTATGTAAATTTTCCGATATCCCGTATAGTGCAATGTTAAAGAGCCTGAAAAACTCGATTTTTGAAATTTAATATCTCCGAAACTGTATTGTTCATAAATTTCGTTTTGCCACCAATCGATGCATATGTATTTAAATAATAATCTGTATACATTTCAAAAAAATCCTAAGAAAACCCATATGGCGAAGCAACTACCTTAAGGTACTCTCTTAAAATGAATCAGTGGAATTTCAGCTGATTTCTCCAGGGATCATATACGTCACTGAACAATCAATCATTTGTATTAATTTCAACAGATTCAACAGTGGTATTTAATTTTCACTGATTCAAACAGAGGTTGTCTGACGGCTTAGGTGGCCTTAAAAGCCACTAATGAATCAGTGAATTTTAAAAATCCTCTAATACATTCAGTGACTATCCACTGATTAGCAGTGGTATGATTGTCACTGTTTGGATAAGTGAATAGTCACTGTTATTCAGTGGATATCCACTGATTCAGTTTTAGAGAGTAGATATTTTGTTTATTGGGCCTCCGACGAGCGGGCCGCATCTTACAAAAATAAGACATATTTACAACAATCTAATATTTATTTCAACTTCACACTTTCAGCTTCAGAAAAAATAGCTAAAATTCAGAGCGGATGGCTGAGAGAGCCAGGATAAATCCTGACTCACATTTCACCCTTTTTTTCAATATTTACAATAAAAATAATTTTTAGAAAAAAAAACCGACTTCAAAAAAATTAAATACAGCAACTCAAATAATAAGAACTCAAAATTAAAATAAAATGCACTAAAAGGTATAAAATAATTATCTAATTTAGTTACAACTAAACGACGAAATTGTTACATGAAATCACTTTTTGAAGTCGGTGCCAAACATATACATTTTATGAATCAACTCGACGGGTCTTATTTAGTACGTTTGGCGGGTACACTCGCTTATATAGTTTGTTTGGAACCGACTTCAAAAAGTGATTTCATATGTAACAATTTCGTCGTTTAGTTGTAACTAAATAAGATAATTATTTTATACCTTTTAGTGCATTTTATTTTAATTTTGAGTTCTTATTATTTGAGTTGCTGTATTTAATTTTTTTTGAAGTCGGTTTTTTTTTCTAAAAATTATTTTTATTTTTCTCTTTTTAGTGATGTTATTATTAGTGACTTATGATAATACCATGCATGCATCTCGTAAGAGAAAGATTCGGGCGAAGGAATCAGAAAATGATAATAAAATTCATTTAATTAATAGATAAATTATCTCGAAACGTTAGCGGGTTTTAAATGAACGTTTTAAGATTGTTTTTTTATAAAAGATTTTATTTATTATAATTTCGATTATTTGTCCATAAGAATTGGAGATTTATGTTATTTTGTCATTGATCTTATCATCAGAACATGACCAAATTAATATGGGACCACCCCTTTCTAATAAAAGAAGAATCATTGAAATCGGTCCATAAACAAAGAAGTGAACATACATAACAAAAAAGTTCCAATACCAATGAAAAAAAACGGGACCAATCGGGAATTAGACTGAACCAAATGCAAAAAAAATCCCTGACACTTTGAGAGTTTGTATCTCAGGGATGAAAAAAGTTTATTTCATTTTGTAACTTCGATGCCCTTTATAGTTGAAAAGCGTATTTAGGACATAAAACCGGATATTGTGGTCTCCAGAGGACCAAAAAGGGGCCAAAAAATCCATTGGTGAGTGCGTATGTATGTACCTTTGTACCCCTCCTGCGTTTCGCAACCATAAGTCTCAGAACTTAAGCTTGATATAGAAGGAGTATAGCAAGCTTTTGGTTGAAACCAGAACACCTGAAGTAGACATTTATTTAAAAAATTGGTATACTTATCAAGTGTTATGAGTTATTAGTCGTGTATAAATTTTAATCCGATTGAAATAAAGAAAGGGGTTGTAAATTAAGAGTATCACAATGATTTCAAATAAGTGAGAATGTGAAAGTCGTGTGGTACCACAACAGTTGATTTTGTATTTGAATGCCTCACCTATCTCAACTAAAACCATATCTATTAATTTTCGATGTCTTTATTTATCACGTGTCATTATTTATATATGACCTCGGAGTCAAATCATAATAATTATTTTTTTTTCGGATGAAAAATATACCCGTATAATATTTTCTGGCACTGATAATAATAATAATAATAATAATAATAATAATAAAACAACATATTTTTTCTTGTATCACAATAATATATTATATTTTATTATTTATGTCTGTATTACTCCAAGAAAAAGAAGTATAGCAAAAAAAAAGGGGGATTCTTATAAATATTTATTGCTGTTGAATGGACGGCCGCGGGTCTCCCTCGTAGTCTTGAGGAACTCAAGTTAGTGGGGGGGGGGGGCGAAAGGGGTTCATTGAAAATCCATTGACTCGGAAGGCCAAGTCTTGTGGAAGATCCACTCGAATGCGACAGACAGACATACGGACGGACCCTCTCGCCCCCCACCAACCCAAATAACTCACTTGTTTTGTTTGCCCTCGTGTTAGAGGAAGAGGGAGGTCAAGGCACCCACTTGCCCTATGAAAAAGTGAAACTTTTTTTACATTTTAAATGATAAATCTATCTATTTATCTGTCTATCAGTGGCGTGCAGTCCATGGATGCTGTGGATGCGGAGCATCCCTAAAATTTCAAAACATTTAGAGTATTTTCATACCGTGTTATAAAAAATCTACTATTAAATTCTATGATGACTTTTTTGATGACATTTGCAAAAAGGAGGCGAATAACAAAATAAAATTTAAAAAAATGAAGGGTTTTTCTGGACATCATCCCCTGGTTAAAAAGACACCGTCCGCCACTGGTATATACCTAATTAAGGTAGATCTTTCACAAATGAAAAAATTCAAGAAGTATTCGAAACTTAGGATATTAGTCATTAAAAGCATCATACACACACTGTTAAAATTTGAAGACAATTTACCACACCATACGTGAAATAATTGCGATTAAAAATGATTTTTTTTTACATATGGTAAATTGGGAAAGGGTGTGAAAATGATCATTATTTTATTTTTTTCATTGAAGGACTTTCACCATATTGATGAAAAACTAATATTTGTATAGAATAATATATTTGGAATAACTTAAAAAAAAATGAAATTATTTACCTCGTAGTTTTGATGAAAAATAAAAAAAAACATATTTGGGCGATTATTTTTAGTGGAAGGGATATAAGATCAATGGCTTGGAAATGATCTATTCATAAATAGAACATAGTAGCGTAAAAAGTACAGTCACGTTAAAAAAAACATAACCTAAAATTTTAACACTGTTCATATTTATAGAGTGGTCACGAGGCTAAAACTTTTTGTGTGAATTGTCGCGAAAGAACTACCTTAAATTCCTTTTGATGATTGGCCAAATAGACTTTTGCTCCCAAGCAACAAATTTTTTTTTCTCTTAAAAAAAATCTCTTTGCTCACGTATATATTTCGACGCGACTTCAAAAATGCAACTCGAAGCATTGTAGAAAACTTGAGAGATTTCACAAAATTTTCTAATTTTTCGATTAATTGTGTATCCGATAAAATCTCACAAATCAAACTAGGTAATGAAACATATTAATTTTCGTTACTAGTTTTTAAGGCAGTGAGATGGATGGGGATGGAACCAATCGACTTGATTGGGGAATAATGGAATTGAAATAAATATCGCAAAAGAGGTTTTTTTATCTAATTAGATTTTCCCTCTTATTAAAAACAAGGACTAAAGATGAATAAGGACACTCGATGGTGGAGAAGTAATCTCCGGAATCGAAGCAAAAATACAATGTATACATTAATTAATGTAAAATAATTGGTTTAATTGGCTTAAGGCAGTGAGATGGATGGGGATGGAACCAATCGACTTGATTGGGGAATAATGGAATTAAAATAATTATCGGAAAAGAGGTTTTTTTATCTAATTAGATTTTTCCTCTTATTAAAAACAAGGACTAAAGATGAATAAGGACACTCGATGGTGGAGAAGTAATCTCCGGAATCGAAGCAAAAAATACAATGTATACATTAATTAATGTAAAATAATTGGTTTAATTGGTTTAAGGCAGTGAGATGGATGGGGATGGAACCAATCGACTTGATTGGGGAATAATGGAATTGAAATAATTATCGGAAAAGAGGTTTTTTTATCTAATTAGATTTTTCCTCTTATTAAAAACAAGGACTAAAGATGAATAAGGACACTCGATGGTGGAGAAGTAATCTCAGGAATCGAAGCAAAAATACAATGTATACATTAATTAATGTAAAATAATTGGTTTAATTGGTTTAAGGCAGTGAGATGGATGGGGATGGAACCAATCGACTTGATTGGGGGATAATGGAATTGAAATAATTATCGGAAAAAGAGGTTTTTTTATCTAATTAGATTTTTCCTCTTATTAAAAACAAGGACTAAAGATGAATAAGGACACTCGATGGTGGAGAAGTAATCTCCGGAATCGAAGCAAAAATACAATGTATACATTAATTAATGTAAAATAATTGGTTTTAAGGCAGTTTTTTTATTAAATCAATGACCTCCAACATTTTGACATACCTACCCACTTTATATGCAAATAAAAATATACTTCCTTCTAAGAATATTATTGAAAAATTTTCAAAACTAATAATTCTTTAAAAAACTCGTATAAAACATTTCATTAAGAGATTGAAACTGAACATGAAAACCCTTCTTTCGAAACAATATAAACATCACTGGCATGAGGTCCATGGATGCTCTGGGTGTGGATCTGTGGATGCTTTCAAAACTTCAAAACTATTTTCATCCCGTGTTTTATCTAATGTTAAATTTGATAAATAACGAAAAATTGTTCTGTTTACGGATTAATTCTAAAAAAAGAGCGAAAAATAAAATAAGATTTTAAAATGAAGGGTTTTTTTGGACCTGGTTGAAATGTTGCCCTGCCTATACTTATTATAATCGGCTTGCGCGACGACGCCGACGTGATTTCTTTAATTTTAAAGCCAACTAATAGTTCATGACAAATCAAATTTCCTAAACATAGGAAGTTTAAATTATTATTTTGAATCCCACTGCGGAGTCCTGGGCATGAAGCCAGCCGAAGACGGGCTTCGCAGTTGATATAGATATAGAGGTTTTTTAACTAAAGCCAAAAATTACCGAACAACGCGGTACTATTTATATAAAGTTAAGGAACCCTCGGAATACGGTGCCGACTCGAAATTGTCCGGCTTATTTATTTATTTATTTTTTTAATGCTGCCTAATAAAAAAATAAATGAAATCCGAAGTTGTTTTACAAAATTTTGTTTTGATTGTTAGTCGCTGTTTTTTCTTCATCAGTATATTGTCAAGTAGGTAAGTATTATATCAATTCATATAATGGGCAATAAGATTTTATGGGTGCAAGAACTTGACTCGATTTGAAATATATTGAATAGCCAGCCTACTGCCAGCCACACTCACACAGATATATATATTATATACCTATAGATACAAGATACATTCAATAAAATACAGACAAACCCATTGACTCTGTGTATCGGTATGTGTTTCGGTTTTTTGTCTGTTTCGAATCGAAGTGTATATATGTATATATGGAACAACGTATATCCTCAATTCATGTCAAACAAATTGGCAAACTGCATCTTGTTTTTCAACTGAATAACAAATTTTAATTTACTTTCCTAAATGGATGAAACAACCAGAGCTGAAAAAAAAACTAAACAATTCAAATATATAAAAAATTTCCGGTTTGTAATTAGACACCATTTCGACCGAGGGGTGAACTGCGAACTAATATCATGTACACCTACTTTCACTTCCACTTTCATTTTCAAGTAGAACGATTAACAGATGTAGGGGAATTATCTAATATCTAATGAATTCCAAAATAATTCTGCATAATTCAAAAGACGTGTACACCTAATTCCAATCGCAGTTCACCCCTTGGTTTCAACCATGTGATTTTATCCTACTTTTAATTGTCGTTTTGATTTGAAACTCTGGATCTATATGTAATTCAGGTGAGAATACAATAATTTTAAACAATTGAGCTGCAAAAATTAACCAGGGGGGGAGTCGAAATTTAGAAATTATAGCCGCCTTTGGTCCAAACTCAACCAAAATTTGTATACATCATCTATCTGTGTAGGGTTTCCAAGTCTTAAGTCAAAGTGTCCCGAATAAGCTTTTTGGGACATCTAAATGTCCCGGTTTGGCCTATTTTGATTTATATTAAATACTAGCTTCAAGGCCCGCCTTCGGCTAGCCAGGGGCTTCGCTTATAACAAATAAGATGAAACAAATATATATTTTTTTTTACCCCCTTGGCCTCGGGAACTAGTGCCCATTTAGCCAAACAAATATTTAAAATGTATTAAAAATCCACTTGTTATCATTAAGGGGAAAATAAAAAAAAGTTATATTATATGTAGGTATTATTATAGATAAGAAGACTTGAAAATTACAATTATTATTCATTTTGCTAGACACAAAAGTATATACAATACAATCTATTTATAAAAAATTCTCTTAATCTCAAGCTTGAGTTGTTTATCATAAAAGAATTTAATCTTTTTGAATTTAAGTCGATTCTTCCACGTTTTCAGTAGAGGTTGCCATTAATAGTCAAAACATCAAAAATGGAATGCAATAAGGTTATTCCTCTAGTATTAGATAAGAATTGATCGTTATTTTTGATTTTAAGTCGATTCCTCCATGTCTTCAGCAATGGCTACCAATAAAAACCGAAACGTCAAAAATCTAATGTTGAATGGTTATTCCTCGACTGTTAAAAGAGAATCGATCATTATTTTTGAATTAAAGTCAACATGAACTGCAAATTGCAAGTGATATCTGATTAATAATAAAGAAATAAACATATTCATATTTCAAATGAATTTGGATAAAGTTTAGCAACGATCCGTTGCAGTTTATTTTTTTAATTTTTGTTTTTAAATGTACTTTAAAAAAAGTAGATAGTTTTTTTAAATCTTTGTTGCATTATTAAATTCTTTTTCAACGATAATGTGGTTAGAACTATTGAGAATGAATGACACTCAAAAATCTTACAAACAGGGCCGCCAACACTTGTTCGTTTAGTTCTTTTATTATCTGGCAAGCTATGTTGGCTAACCTGATTTTTTTAGTTTATCCTGAATTTTCCGGGCAACTTTTCCAATTTTTTTTACGTATTAACGACTATTACGAATATTAAAAAAAAATTAGCCAAATTAGTCCAGGCATTTGAGAGATCTCCGCTTACAAAGAAACAGAAATTCATTTTTATTATATAGATATGGCGTTTTTAAACCAATAGTGGCCGAATTCGAAAAGCTTCAAGATAGCTCGCTGTTTTTAACCTCTACTTTTTCTAGCCCTATGGTTTGAATATTTGGGTTTAAGTTTACGCGCAGCGCGCACATATTTCTGAACTCGTCACAGTCGCTATGCAGTGACAGTGTGCGATACAGTTGAAAGTATTCTTCCATGCCTAGAAAACTTGATTTTAATTGTAACGAAATACGCGATTACTTGTTAACTAATAAGATATTACTACAAAAAGCCAAAACGAATCAAAAGTACAACTAGAATTAAAAATCCGTTTTGTATCTATGATTTATAAGTTTTGTTATAAGAATTAAAAGATTATTTTTGAGTTTTTTGTTCTTAAAGTTGTGATTTTAAAGTTTAGTTATGTTTTTTATACATTTTTTAACAAAATAATTTTTTTTAATAAATATTATTTACTATGTGATAATTCGATTTTTTTAATGTAAATTGTTAGGGCTCTCGTGAGGTGAGTGCTGTGTGGTGCTTTGTGCGCCCCCCATCAAGTCGATGGGGTCCTAACAATCTGTCGAGTGCAGGTTGTAGGTTGCGTGTTCATATAGGGTGTGTGCAGGGAAGGGGCTGCTGGTTGGCGTTTGGCCCCTCCAGATTCAAATGTCCGATTCCGTTCGCTTCCCCAGTCGAATCGAGTCGCTTTAATTATAGCATGGGTGATAATATTTCACTCATGCAAAAACGACGCAACGATCCGACTGAGTCATCTAGCGGCCGTGTCTCAAGGCTCGTCGCCATGAGCAAGAGCGGGCCGCTACATAAATACTACTTTTCTGATTTTATAATTTTTTATAACCTAACCCAACCTAATCTGTCCCAATTTGACCATCAAGATATCTGGCAACCCTACATCTGTGTGTCCCCAAAAGGGTAAAAATACAAAAATTAACCAGGAAGGAGGGGTAAAATTTGGAAATTATAATCTCCTTTGGTCCAAACACAACCGAAATTTGTATACATCATCTGTGGGCTTTCAAAAGGGTAACAATACAAAAAAATAACAACAGGTTGGTGAAATTGAGAAATATACTAGACTCTTGTCAAATTTAGTTTTAGTTTAGCCCTGTACGGATAGAATTGTACCCATTTTAAGACTAAAAAGTAAAAAAAAATACATAGTTTAAAAAAAAACTAAAAAACACACCTTTTTTTGTCAGTAATTCACTAAAAATTACAAATTAATGCAATAAACTTTTTAATGTCCAATAAGTCAAAAAGTGTCGTGCACTTTGTCGAAATTAATTAAAAGTGCTTACAAATGCTACTCAAAGAAGTCCCCACGCTTTTTGACTTAGTTATTGAAATTAAAAAAGTTTATTACATTATTTTCTACTTTTTAGTCCATTACTGATAAAAGAGTGTTTTTTCAGTTTTTTTACACTATCTACTCTTATTAAACGAGCAAAAATTGTTTGTATATTTATATATATATTTATTTATATATTTTTTTATCTTAGTTCTATTTTGAAAACGGCTTTACCGATTTTGATGAAACAAATTCTATTAACAGGTTTTGAGGATGAGAAAGCGATCTGGCCAGGTCTGGACCTCGGCAAATTTAATCTTAATTGATCTTTTCATAATTAAAGTAATTATTGACAGATGAAAATCTCAATAAAAAAGTTTGTTTACATTTTTTTCAATTATGTTTTATTTTTAATTGGTTTTTTAATTTTAAAACCCACTAATAGGTTATAGCAAATATTAATATATTATATTAAAATTAGGATTTTTTGTTTGTAGAAAGGATGGGATGAGGATTGAGATGGAGAGATTGAATGACCAATCGACTTGATTGGAGAATAATGAAATTGAAATAATTATCGGAAAAGAGGTTTTTTTATCTAATTAGATTTTTCCTCTTATTAAAAACAAGGACTAAAGATGAATAAGGACACTCGATGGTGGAGAAGTAATCTCCGGAATCGAAGCAAAAAATACAATGTATACATTAATTAATGTAAAATAATTGTTTTAATAAAATTTATAAAAAAAAAAAAAAATTTTGTTTGTTTTTTAATTAACAGGTGTCTAAATCATAACAAAACAGGTTTCTTTACAAATAAAGTGGTTCAAGTGGCTTTTTTATATAACTTGGAAACAAATCTTATTTAATTTTATGTTTTTATTTCAGATACTATACGATTATTTTTTATAATATTTATAAATATGAACGAATGTGGGCAAATTGGTGTACGAGTAAACAAATATACACATAATATATATGTGGACCATTAGAAAGCTTGAAATGCAAAAACTGGGTGCGGGGTGGGGTGGATGTGGGAGGTGTAGGAGGTGGGGTGCAGTTGTTGGGGATCCGGGGGTGGGGGTGCATTGGTGTGGGAGAGGTGTGTGGTTTCGGAGGGGGGGGGGGTCAGGGGTTACCATGCATCGCTTGGTGGCTCCAGGTACTAGGTAATTATTTTAGAAAATCAATTTTTAATCTCGTTACTTTCTTACTTTATCTAATTCCATAATATTTTAAATATTAAATTTTACTATTTAAAAAAAGAATTTACATTTTAGGGACCATGTGATCTTAGTGGAAAATCATCTTAATGATAATTATGTGTATATTGTATGTCAGATGGTTTCATCCCCTTGGGATCGAACCCAAGCACTAATATTGCTATCCGGGCTGTTAGCTTACCATAGAAATTATTTTCCTTCGACATATAGATATAATAAAAGCAAGGAAATTGTATTACTTCTAAGGAAAGAGGTGTTGATTGTACACTTACATAGTAAGGAAATTGTTCTTCATTCATTTAAGAAATGTTCTGAAAAATTCTGCTTTGGCTGAAAAATGTTTTCAGTGAAGAACACTTTTAGTATATTTTAAATATAAAAAATTTGAGTAAGTATGTCATTTTTTGAAAATTAGATGGAATGTGTTTCAAAAAGACAATCTTGGCTAGAGACAGTATTTTTAATTAAAAAAGAATTTACATTTTAGGGACAATGTGATCTTAGTGAAAAATTATCTTAATGATAATTATGTATATATTGTTATTGTCACTAAAATGTAAATTCTTTTTTAATTAAAAATTCTGGCTCTAGGCAAGAGTTTTCTTTAATAAAAAAAAAAAAAACATTCCATCTAATTTTCAAAAAATGACATACTCAAATTCTTTATATTAAATTTCACTTTTAAATCTATCTACTCTTATTAAACCAACAAAAATTGTATATTAATTTATACATTTATTTGTTTGTATATTTGTATTTTTCACAATATTTTAAATATTAAATTTTTCTTTCAAATTTTTTTTCAAAAACAACATAATATGTAGATATCTCATTTCATTGAATCTTTATTTAGAAATATCATTTGAGAATTTTTCTATTAAAATACCATTCCACTCGATTAAATGTAATCAATACTGTATTGTCCATTGAATCTTAACAACCGGTGGAATCCCCCTTAACATTGTATATATTTTTAAAATAAGAAATTCCTCCTCGTCGGAGTCGCTATTTCTATCAAAACTAAGCTAAAAGATTCCCAACTGAGCTATATTTTACCGATCAATTGAATAAATTTTAAATAATTTAATAATATCAATACCGTCACGTGCTAAAATTCAACCTAAATGAATACTACAATTTCTGACTTTGTTTGAGACTATGAGTTCCGTAGTCTTTAGCTGAGGATCCTTTGAAGCCACACTTGGCGGGAGATAGATTAATCTTAATCTGCTTTGCATTGAATAAAGTAAAATTGTTAAAATTGATTACGCCTTTTTGCAGAGTAGTCATACCCTTAACTGATCTGTCACTTTGGTGGTCTATATAGCAGGGGCTCCCATGATTAATATTAGATTAGTGTTATAATAAAATAATTAAATTGTAGAGTGTTTAGAGAATGCCACAAGACTTTCACTTAGACCAGCCCTTCTTAAACTGAGAATCTATTGTTGCTCTATGTTAGCTACACCAAAATTCAGTTTCGCGACCCCAAATGGGGTCGCGACCCATAGTTTAAGTAGCCCTGGCTTAGACTGAAGTAATAATATAAAACGAGTATTAGAACAAAATAATTATTAGTATTAATATTAAATGTTTTTAAATTAAAAGTATATATATTAATTATTTATTTTTAGGCTTAATTTACATGTTTCAATATTTTTGTTTTAGAAATGTCTGAAAAACTTTGTGAAAAATTATTTATTATTTTCAAGCATGATTTTTCTGTTTGTATATTAAAACCCACGATAATTGAAAAATATAAAAGGTCGTCGAAAGTTTATTCTGATGCCACTATATTAGTATTTCCGACAAACAAAGAACAAATCTTATTTTTTTGCTTTCTATTTTCAGAACTTCCACCTAAAAATGCAAAAAAACAGAAAAAATAAGCTGGCGTGTTCTGATGTGGCCATCAACTTGACTTTACCATACAACCTGGCCCCTAAAATTATTTATAATCATGAAGGGGGTTAGTTTTTGTATTTTTATACTTCTGGTGTCCCACTGATTATGAATACAAAATTTGGTCGAGTTTGCTCAAACGGCCTAGATTTTTAATTTTTAACCCCCCCCCCCCTCATATTTGGTTCCGATATTCACTCTAGTTTTTGAGCTAGCCCGTCCACAAAAATTTGGTAACGCACAGACTAACTAACTAACAAACAGACATTTCGACAAAACAATTATTATCTCGAAAAATATAATTTTTCGCTGTTCACTTATAAGAGCTTTTTTGTAGAGGGAAATGCCATGGTTTTGGTCAATTTTTTTAATCAAAATAATTTCAGCCGTTTTTGAGATATTTCGAAAAAAAGAAGGAAA
The DNA here is from genome assembly GCA_024734495.1 of Forficula auricularia. NCBI lineage: Eukaryota > Metazoa > Arthropoda > Insecta > Dermaptera > Forficulidae > Forficula > Forficula auricularia. The sequence goes on from JALMQS010000341.1 coordinate 85,344, forward strand.
AACACCACTTTTTTCATGCACTATTACAATACTTGACCATACTCTGTATGATAAAGTAAAAATTGAATTGTTATATGATAAGTTCTCGAATAGTTTTATATTATAGCTTTATGAACTGAAATTAAGTATACAAGTATAATATAGTTTATTTCTAAAAGTTATAATAATGTAAACATGTTTGTTTATTTTATTAACGCGAAACAACATAACCTCACTTTTAACAATGCAAAATAAAACTTAGGTTAGTATATTCTATTTTCATTAATTAGAGTCTAAATTATGTTGTTTTTTTAATACTCAATTACTACTTTAGAATAATAATATTACTACTAATACTAATAATAAGACAAATTTCCATAAAGATGAAAAATAAATCCTCCCAAGTGTAAATTTGCCCTGGGTAATAAAAGCCAATGCGAGAGTGATCCCATGAGATAAACAACTAAGCAAGTGTGCTAAGCCATCTTAACTGGAATCTTAATCTCCGCTCATAAATCTTTTAGGAAATAAGCCCTCAAATGGTGGCTGTCGGTATCAATATTCTTGATGCACCCAGACAGACAGACGTTCATTTCTTAAGCTTTAAATTAAGGAGATATTCAACATGTTAGCACTATACCTACTACTACTACACCTATAATTATCATAATTAAATACTTGAAATTTATTACAGCTAAGGTTTCAAGCAACAGATTAGCTAAAACTTGTATACAGGGTTAGCAGGTTATATAAATGATCTTTCAGGTATCAAATCGCATTTAACTTAAGTTCAATGAAATACAAATACTAAAAATTGCTACGAATTGAGAGAGCAGGGATGCCAACACCAATTTTTTTCCCCCTAAGAGTTACGCCAAAAAATCCTAAAAAGGCCAAAATTTAAGAAAAAAAACCCCTAAACTTATATTTTTTTAAATGTAGGGTATTTCCAGTGTTGCCAACACTTTAATTTTTTTCCTCTAAGAATGATGTCAAATGTCAAAAACCCCTAAAAAGGCAGAAATTAAACAAAAAATACCCTTAAACTGATATTTCGTAAAATGTAGGGTATTTCGGAAATGTATTTTTTTTTTGTTTAAAATATTGATAAATAAATAAATAAAAAAAATGATACAGAAAATAGAAGACATCCGAAAACTTATTTATTGTAAATATAAAAATTTGGAAAAATACACAAAAAGCCTTTTTTTATCCCCAAAATTTTTTAAAAAGACTTAAACATTTTTTTCCTTAAAAAAAACCTTCGTGCAAATTTTTTCATCATAAATTTGGGGGAAACCCCCAAGTTGGCGACCATGAGAGAGAGAAACATTCTGTTTTCTTCTATAATGTTTGAGCAGTCTACAATATTACCAAGTAGTAACAATATTCACAGGTAGGAAAAGAAAGGATCGCTGATATCGATATGTTAACAAAATCAAAATTTTTGAAAATTTTATCGAAAAATAAAAATTTTGAAAATTTTATAAAAAAATTCAAATTAATTCTAAAAAAATCAAAATATTTTGATAATTTTACAATAAATCAAAATTCAACATTTTCCAATAAAAAGACACAATTCAAAGCAATTAAAAAATTCAGCTAATCTGTGAATTCAGTCTATCTGAACGTTTTCACGTATAGATATGGTGATTGAAACGTCGTGTTTTATATTTTTATATCTGTTTATTTGTTTTTTAATAAATAAATATTTAATTGTAAAAATATGTGGTTTTTAATTAAAGAATCCTGCCATTACAAGGGCTTTAATCAAGTGTATTTAAATAGAATATCGATGAAGGATGAACCTTCGAAACTATAATATTAAACGTGTAAATTATACTTGGTATATGTATATATATATATTATATTTGGTATATGTTTACATATTTGCATCAAGCAGAGGACAATCTTATTGATTTCTCTTTAGAAACACTATAAAAATATATTTTAATAACCTACCCGCAAAATATTTGTTAAGACCACATACCTAAGTTTATTGACGTCCAGGATAGAGATTATTATTATTATTATTATATTTTTTTGTTGTTAGATTTCAAATTTAATGAAATTATATTCATGAATGGTTTATGTATATTATATCCTCAAATATAAACGGATATTAAAATAGTTGATTATTTTCTTTCAATTTATCGAAATTTAATAATACATCAGCTATCTCCCTCCCTATATATATATTTCCTCCCTTTAGGATGATTGTAAAATTAAATATTGATTTACTCAAATATGGATTTATTAGGCTTAAATATAATAAATATATAATATACTTAAATATTGATTAAATAAATAATAATTTGATTTCATTATTATTATACTACAGATAATCTTATTTAGATCAACAACTAAATTAAATGATTAATACTTAATTTTAAAGGGATTAATTACATAATTTGAATATATAGGTAGATAAAATATTTTATAAAACAATATAGAAATCTACTCTTATTAAAGGAGCAAAAATTATATATATATATTTATTATGCTTGTATCTTAGTTCTATTTTGAAAACGGCTCTACCGATTTTGATGAAACAAACTCTATTAACAAGTTTTGAGGATGAGAAAACGATCTGGCTAGGTCTGGACCTCGACAAATTTAATCTTAATTGATCTTTTCTTAATTAAAGTAATTATTGACAGATGAAAATCTCAATAAAAAAGTTTGTTTACATTTTTTTCAATTATCTTTTTATTTTTAATTGGTTTTTTAATTGTAAAACCCACTAATAGGTTATATCAAATATTAATATATTATATTAAAATTAGGAATTTTTTGTTTGTGAAGGATGATTGGGAAGGGATTGAGGATCCAATCGACTTGATTGGGGAATAATGGAATTGAAATAATTATCGGAAAAGAGGTTTTTTTATCTAATTAGATTTTTCCTCTTATTAAAAACAAGGACTAAAGATGAATAAGGACACTCGATGGTGGAGAAGTAATCTCCGGAATCGAAGCAAAAATACAAGGTATACATTAATTAATGTAAAATAATTGGTTTAATAAAATTAAAAAAAAAAAAATTTTGTTTGTTTTTAATTAACAGGTGTCTAAATCATAACATTACAGGTGTGTTTACAAATAAAGTGGTTGAAGTGGCTTTTTTTTATATAACTTGGAAACAAATCTTATTTAATTTTATATTTTTATTTCAGATCCTATACGATTATTTTTTTATTATTATTTTCCTATTTATTTTTTATAATGTTTATCAATATGAACGAATGTGGGCAAATTGGTGTACGAGTAAACAAATATACACATAATATGTAGACCATTTGAAAGCTATAAATGCAAAAACTGAGTGTGGGGTGGGATGGATGTGGGAGGTGCAGGAGGTGGGGTGCAGTTGTGGGGGATCCAGGGGTGGGGCGGGGAGGAGTGAGGGTAGAATGGTAGGTGGCGAGGTGTGGGGTTTCGGGGAGGGGGGGGTCAGGGGTTATTGTGCATCGCTCGGTGGCTCCAGGTACTGTTTATTAAAAGTCCAAACGTTTCGGGAAAACTTGTACCTATCCCAGGTTAGTTGAATGGCTAAGCTAGCTTGGTATTTTAGAAAATGTTTGTTCTAATTGAATATTTATTGGATTGAAATTATGCTTCGTAGTATGGTCTATAATTTTAAAAAAAGAAGGAAAAAAAAACAAGTCAAAAAATGAAAATCTTGGTCATTTACCAAACTCAACCAAATTTTTTATACATAATCAGTGGCCCCCAGAAGTCTAAAAATGCAAAAAACTAACCCCCTCCCCTACATGATTATAAATAATTTTATTAAATATTAAATATAAGTAAGGGGCCTGCCCGTATGGTAAAGTCAAGTGGATGGCCACATCAGAACACGTCAGCTTATTTCCATTTAAAATGCATGTAAATTTATTTTCAAATTTCTAATGCTCAGCCACATTTCACGATATTGGAAAACGAGTTGCATCTTGTAGGGATTCCATGCTCTTCAAAATTGCTTTTGGGTTTTTTTATGTAGCTCGCGCTGGTTCACCAGTAATGATGACCTTTTTTGAAGAGGATAAAATTTCCTTAAATAAATGTCATTTTTTTTCCTATACTTAGCGGTTTTTTTTTTTTTTTTTTTTTGGCTTTTTCGGCCATGGTATTTACGATACTATTTATTTTTATTTTTAAATTTGTCTCTACCTCGGGGATCAGATTTTAGCCGGATGCCTCGAGCCAGATTCGAACTCGGGTCCTCTTGGTTAGCTGGCTGACATGCTACCGCCTAGCCTACCCGACCCCCCCACTTAGCGGTTAGTTCTAAAAAATAAAAAAAATCACAATTTTCCTCAAAAAATATACTTGTGACTAGAATCTTCATTTTTGATCTTCCGCCTCATTTTGTGTTTTTATTTTCAATATTTTTTAAATGAAAATGTCAATTATTATATCCTTTACAACTTTGCTTATAATTTTTGACATTTTCGTTTACAAGTTTTTGAAAAATAAACACCCAAAATGAGGCGGAAGGTCAAAAATGAAGATTCTAGACCTTTGAACCAAACTCAACAAATATCAGTAAACTCTATTTGCCATAAAGGTATTCAGTGAAACGCGTTTCAACTAGTAAGAACACGTTTTTACTAAAAACGGGTTTTTACTGCAACATATATACCGGGTGAGATTTTTATCTTGAGACAGTCTTATAACTCAAAAAAAGTTTCAAATCATAATTTATTTATATCGAGGGGGAAACTAAACTACTATTATTATTTGTCGACCTAAAACAAGCTTTCAAGGGTATTTAAAGGTCAACTTCTGTTTTTTTAAATGGAAACCTATATTTTTCGTTACGTCTACTTAAACTACAAGAAAAACTGAACAACTTTCATAAGAACTATTTTTTTATACGACATCAAATAAACAAAATACATAAATCAATTAGATCTTAAAAAAATCTTAATAATTATTTTTAACAACTTAATTATCAAATAATAATGATTAAATAATTTATTATTAAATAAATAATTTAATAATTTTGCAGTAAATATAAAAGCTACGAAGAAATTTAAACTGGTCAAAATAACGAAATTGGAACTGGAATTCATCCAAGAAGACTTGCGATAACACATTACAATGTCTCAGAACAGTGTCTCAAAATTGTTAAATTATTAATTATTATTAAATAATTTATTTAATAATTAAATATTTGATCATTATTATTTGACAATTAAGTTGAATGATTGTTACAAATATTAGGATTTTTTTTTAATCTAATTGATTTAATATTTTTGTTTATTTGATGTCGTATAAAAATAATTATAATGAAAGTTGTTCAGTTTTTATTCTAGATTAAGAATATGTACAGAAACATATAGGTTTCCATTTAAAAACATAACTTGACCTCGAAATAGCCATGAAAGCTTGTTCTAGGTCGAGAAATAATATTTATTTATTTATTTATTATTATTATTTATTTGGCTCAGCTTACATACACAGTTTACATATATTTGGCTCAGTTTACATGCACAGTTTACATATATATTAATACATATTGAACCTTAACAATATTTATCAATTAAAATTTGAATCAAAATTCAAATCATGAACACAACTATATGTATTATATTAAAATGAAATAAAATAAAATTTAACCCTCTGTAAGATTAATCTTGAGTCGAGGGTTAAATTTAATAGTGTAGTTTAGTTTCCCCTGATATAAATAAACTTTTATTTGAAACTTTTTTCATATAATGCATTGTTTTTGAGTTATAAGACTATCTCAAGATAAAAAAACTCACCCGATATAATATATCGGATATAGATAGATAGATAGATAATTATAATATTAATTCCATATTTTAACGAGAGTAGTAACTAAAATATGTTTTAGGTTAAAAAGAAAAAAAAGCCCACTTGAATCTTTAAATGAAAACTAGAAATTATCAATGACCCATTTTTAAAAGCATTCCATTCATTCAGGTAAAACTCTTTACAAAAAGCCTAAACAAAAGAAGACGAGTAACCCAGATATTGCTCTATTTACATTCTAATCTCCCAAGAGGAAACATGAAGAAAAAGACATTATATATTTTTCAAAATTTTCAATGTATAAATCTTAATTTGTAACTAATTTGTAACTAAATACTGAAATATTTATGATAGACTGATGATGAAGGCAATACCTTCGAAACTATAGTCTCTAGAAATAAGTAAAAATTATTTTAGAAAATCATAAGATGGTGTCATCTATTAAATCCGTTGAAATGGAATATTTTTAATTATATGTCAGAGGGGTTGTTTTTCACCCCTCGGGAATCGAACCCGAGTGCCAGTAACAGCAATCCGGGCCACCTGGCTCACCTGCGGGATACGAACCACTCTGACATATGCAAACGCGTAAAATATTTTACTCAAAGATTGTTATCTTAATTTGTAAAATTCTGACATATAATTAAAAATATTCCATTTCAACGGATTTAATAGATGACACCATCTTATGATTTTCTAGTATATTTGAATCTATTACCATCGGCAAATTAATATCTTTCATATTAAAAAAAATTATTTTATTTAAAAAACAGAAGACTCTCTCATTTTATTTTTAACCTAAAATAAAAACAATTCTGTTACCATCGACAGTGAAATCTTTTATTCAACTAATAAAATATATTTTTTAGGCACGGAACACGCAATATACGAGCTCAACCAACACTTCTTCAAGATTTATCAAGAAAACTCGAATTTAGCTTTTCGAAGAAAGGCCATTGTAATATTTTCCAAAAATTAATAATAATAATAAAAAAACTTTTTCCTTGTTAAGAATTCAAATTATTTAGAAATAAATCTTAACCCTTGGAGCGTTGTAAAGTCATGAAATTGTAAGAAGCAGCAATATATTTGAGTTGAATTAAATTCTCTGTCGAAGGGGAAACTTTACGAGTTACGCGCATCTGCTGTTGCGCCTTAAGATTATTATTATTATTATTATTTAACTGTTGCTACTAATACTACTATATGGTATTACACACTGGATTAAATTGCAAAATTGTACATTCTTTTAGAGTGACACAGTTTGACTAATTACACTGCCTAACAATGAAAAGGCCTCGGGCTCAAAAATAGCTGATTCTTATGTATTTCCACCTTCTAAATTCAAAAATCACCATAAAAATTACCTTGATTTGGAGATATAATCGGCCAAAAACGACGAAAAAGGCCATTTTGACATATTTTCGAGTTCCATTAGATATTAAACAGGAATATTTGAGATCACAATATTTTGTCGGAGTAATAGAAAAAAGCTTCCTTTTGATTTTCAAATTACGCCTTGTTTTTAGCTTAATTAGAATTCTAGTTATAACTAAAAAACTAAAACTACGTGATTATAAACGATAATAAACATATATAAAAACATATGGTCTTACTTTTTTGGTTATAACTCGAGTTCTAATTGAGTTACAAACAAGTGGTAATTTGAAAATCAAAGAGGAAGCTGTTTTCTATTACGTCAACAAAATATTTTGATTTCAAATATTGCTGTTTAATATCTAATCTGACTCGAAAATAGGTGAAAATTCGCTTTTTTCGTCGTTTTGACCGATAATATCTCAAAACTCTGACCTGTTGTAAAAAATCGGGAAATTTCATGATTATTAGCTTATAACACTCTACTGAAATCCATTGTTAAGTTTACTGAGTACAAATTTTTGTTGAGTATTAGTAAATTTAAATAGACAACTATATCCCAAATATGAGTTTAATAACTTAAAAAACATAGAAGATTCTAAGCCTATTTTGTTTTTAAGACTCCAAAATCAAAAAATTCTCATTTTTTTGGTTCAAGGTTCAAATCTTGGAAAAATATTGCCGTCTAACATCTAATCGGACTCGAAAATAGGTCAAAAATGTCCTTTTTGGTCGTTTATTATTATAACCACTACAAAAGCAAACGTTATACGGAATATAGGTACTTTTCCTTTATTTTGGTGCACAACGAATAGAAAAATCATGAAATAGTCAAGGTTTGACCATGATTATGCTTCTACTGCTGAAACTTTCCGTCTGCCTTCTGTTTCTTCTTCTATGATTGCTTCTGACGTTTTGTTTTTGTATAAGATTAAGTCCAACCAGGTGAAATGTTCAGAACTTCAAAACCTCTTTCCTATACACAGTTCAAATTATATATTAAGAAACAGATTACCATTTTATCCAGAGATGCCTTGCAGTAGGCACTCTGAAGCAAATCCTGTATTCAGACTATCTCAATGTTACAATAATTTGGCACAACGACTGGATAATCCTCTGGTTAAGTATTAACAGAGCTGCAATTTTTCTCAAAAAGCTAACATTAATCTATGAGTGAACATTATATTGTATATTGTTATTATGACCTAATATTAGTATTGTTAGATTTTATGACAAATTTAGAGGTATGTTTTTTTTATGCATAGTAGAGTTAAAAAATCTTAAACCTGAACTTTTTCAAAAATTATTAATTTAATAACTTAAAAATAGGAAAAGAGATTAACCAGTCAAGCCAAATATAGAATAGATTTCGTAAAAATTAGTTTATTTTTCATATTTAAAGAGAAGTTGGCTTAAGCCGGGATTATCTAAAGTCATTCGTGGTATATGAGCTTTAAGGCCCAGTTCTGAATATAGTCAGGGGAATGAGATTAGCCAGGGTCCAAACACCCTCATATAACAAAATAGAACAGTATGATTGGCGATGGACCTTAGAAGGGATAGAAAACGGACAATCATATGAAACGTCGTCTCCACCCACCACGACGACACGATCGGAAGAGGCATAAAAAGACTGACACGAAGAAATATTTCTCTCTATTATTTTATCCAGCTCTTACCTTACATCTCTATATATTATACCTCTACCTATATTATTCTATTACATTATCCAGCGCTATTACTCTATCTTCTTTACATTATATTCTCCACTCTCTATTACTCGATCTCACGAGTATATTTCTTCTTCCTGGAGTCGTTTTTACGGGCATTCTCATTCATCCACTTGCGAGCCCCTCCATTGGCACTTCTATCATTAGCACGATAGCTAATTGGATAGCACGGACAAGAATACCTGTCCGGCTCTCGTGAAGACACCACGGAAGCTGATCAAAAAGGCGAGACTCCAGGCCCGTTACACACTCTTCGACGTGGCAGTCTACGGAACCTGAGCGAGAGGGAGTGCGGCACAGCTAGCGCTGTTGAAGTAATTGAACCAGTCGGCACACTTCAAGAGCAAACGTAATCAATCATAATTTCTTTGAACGATCTCCGTTCACCCTTTAAAGCCATCCAATCATTTAATTCTTTCTGACTGTTAAATTCACCAAGGACCTCAATAAATTATATACTATAAATTGAATTCTTGATTATCTTTCACTGTTAAGAAAATTTCCCCATTCTCCTTTGCAGCTAGAATTCATTTAAGTATTGTTATTTTATTTTTGCCTATTTAAAAATTATTTTTTTTATATTTTTTTTAATTCATTGTATCAGATTAACTTCAGTAACGTAAAATTTGAACATAAGAGTAAATTCAGTAGTTTATCAAACTAGTACAACGAGATACACTGAGTTACACCATCACCTCCACGTCTATAAAGGTTAGTATTCTCACACTCAGGAATATTCCCCTTAAACGTCCCCTTACCAAACTAATTTCCAGACCCCTCCAACCACATACCCTCCCTAACCCCATTGCATGGTGAAGGTGCTGCTGGGATTTGAAAATCTAAGCCATCCTATCCCACAGATATCCCTAAATTCAAAATCCCATATTAAAAATATTCTGAGAAGTGAGAATACCAGGCTTAGTAAGGCTGCAACCGAACGCGATACCTGTCTCGTTGTACTAAAATTGAACAAAAAAAATATAGTATATTGCCCCGTACCGTTAATTTATTTTTTTTTCATATTTTTTTTATTTATTTAAATTCTCTTAACAGTGGGATATCAAAGGTTAATTGAATAATCCCGGCTTCAACACTTCTATTTTTGAAATTTTCTGAGAATTTATTTGGCGAACTGTTTACTTTCTTTTCTATAAAATTAATACATTTTATAAATAAACAATAGCAACTTCTAATATTTGATTCTTTCTTTTACAAATAAACACCGAGAATGGACGGCACACAACAGAGTCTGGACGAACGCAGGGCGATTTATGCAGGCAACCAACAAACAACGGTTGAATTATCCAACACGCCGATCGATCCTGATGATATAGCATTAGACTCAGGGACCTGTATGTCCACTCCTACACCGGCGGAAATGGAAGAATCGACACTTCCAGCCATGCTACGAGATACAAGGGAATTTGCAAATGCGCTTGATGGTGAACATCAAATCGTAAGTACACATACCCCCCCTCCACCCACACCCCTCGATGTTAATAGCATGTTCCAACAAATGATAGAGTCAATGAAGGGCATACAAAGTGAAGCAAAGGCGAATTTTAATGAAACAAAAGCTAATTTTAGTAAAATAGATAGTAAAATAGATGAACAAAAAAATAAAATAGAGTCAATGAATAGTAAAATAGATGAACAAAAAAGTGAAACAAATGCTAATTTTAATAGAATAGATAACAAAATAGAGGCCATGAGGGATGAATTTAATAGTAATATCAATAATTCCATAGCCAAAGTCAATGAAAAATTTGCATCCCTTTTTAATAGAATAGAGTCAAGCGATGGAAAAATGGATGAACAACAAAATAAATCAGAGGCCAATTTTGATGAAATAGATAATAAAATAGAGTCACATGATGCAACAATACAACAATCGCCACCCTTAGAAATCAAGTTAGCAACAATTGAAACCATTGTTGACCCTCCTCTTTTAGAAACCGCCCTCGAATTTACTTCAGCCCCTTGTAATCAACTTAATATAGACCCCATTATAGAACCCTCCATAGAATTAAAAACAATAACTTGTATACCCGCCATAGAAATTCACACACCCATAATTTGCGAACAAATAATTGAAATTCCGCCCCCACCACCTTTAATAAAAATTGATATAAGTCCCCCAAATAAATCCATTCCACTAGTAAAAATTTTAATTGGTTTGAATATAAAATATAAAAATTATTTTACAACATTTTCGCTTTTCAAACTATCAACAATGAATTTCATTATAAATCATATCCGTGATGTGATTCAGAATAAATCGCATCATTGCCAGCGAGCACTAGAAAGAACTTTATATGCCTCGCGGGGGATCAACCGATAAAAATGATAAGAAAACCATTTTTGATCGACCCATAAGAAACCTTCGAAAATTGCCTTTACATTGAAACTCTTAGAAAAACGAAAATGCTTATAAGCAAACCATTATTTTTATTTAGTTAAATTCCCAAATAGCCCAGTCAATTCATATTTTTCTTTTGTCATCTGTTGTTGCAAAATTCAAGAAATAATTTAGTAAAAATAGTATATTTCATTATCTTTTAAAATCCATATTTAAATAATTTTTGATAATTATTTAATTCAATTTCTTGTAAACATGAATCATCACACTATTATTTCTTTCGTCTAATTTAAAATAAATATTCTAATATAACTATTTATATTAGCAGAACAATTTCACATAGATCACCATTTAAAATTTTTAATCCACATTTCTATCATAATTTCGTATTTCCATTTTTTTAAATAAATCCAGCAGACCTCGTTTGTCGTTTAACTTCAGTAAACTCAGTAGATCTATCGATTCAATGATTTTTTGGAAAATCGTTAACAATATTCATTTTTATTTTTTATTTTTTCTCATAATTTTATCATTTGGTATCAACATAACTCATTTATCACGATGAGACTCATATAAAATTCAATCCTCATTTGTCACAATAGACAAAATTCATTTTTAAATAATTTTTCATTCTAGATAAACCCGATTCAATCCTCTCTAGTCGAACTATCTCTGTAATTTTAAAATTTAAATTTAAATTAAATTCTAACCTGTGTTTGTATCAATAGAGTCAGTCAATATTAATTTCTTTCCACCCTCACTATTTTTCTGTTCATTTAAATAAAATTTTCTGGTATTAACGTAAATTTTTCAATTGCTTCACTTGTTAATTTTATAATAAACATTCTATTGGATTCAGCTTTCCTTCTCAATATTATATCAATGTTGGAACATGCAAAACTAAAAATATAATTTTCTCCCTTTAGCCCCTGAATAAGCCCCTTGCAATTAAAAATTAAAACATTTAAAAGCGGTAACCAACAAGCGTATTTGCAAACAGTATCTCACATGAGCGAATTAATTATTGTTACGATTAACATAAATTCTTGAAAATAAATTTTTTATAGTATGTCGAATGGTCCGTCACAGAGATGGGAACTCGTGCATCCATATAGAAGAGATGAACACGATCCCAATATGCGGATAGACATGAAAAAGGAAATGTGAAATCAGGAATCGATGTATCAGTGTTGGATAATTGAACTTAACAGCGAGATATAATAACAAATTGCTTGTGATCCCTGCGTTTCGATGGATTAGTTGTGGTCTCACGGGGTAAATAGCCTGGGCTAATAATTTGAAAAGAAATTTTTTCAGTTTATTAATAATTAAAAAAAAAAAAAAATTTTTTTTAGTTTAAAAAAAAATTTTTTTTTGAAGGGAAGCGGTGTCATAAAATGGTAACAACCCATTTTCGCACATTGTTGAACAAAGAATCAAATTTAGAGGTATGTTTTTTTTATGCATAGTAGAGTTAAAAAATCTTAAACCTGAACTTTTTCAAAAATTATTAATTTAATAACTTAAAAATAGGAAAGAGATTAACCAGTCAAGCCAAATATAGAATAGATTTCGTAAAAATTAGTTTATTTTTCATATTTAAAGAGAAGTTGGCTTAAGCCGGGATTATCTAAAGTCATTCGTGGTATATGAGCTTTAAGGCCCAGTTCTGAATATAGTCAGGGGAATGAGATTAGCCAGGGTCCAAACACCCTCATATAACAAAATAGAACAGTATGATTGGCGATGGACCTTAGAAGGGATAGAAAACGGACAATCATATGAAACGTCGTCTCCACCCACCACGACGACACGATCGGAAAAGGCATAAAAAGACTGACACGAAGAAATATTTCTCTCTATTATTTTATCCAGCTCTTACCTTACATCTCTATATATTATACCTCTACCTATATTATTCTATTACATTATCCAGCGCTATTACTCTATCTTCTTTACATTATATTCTCCACTCTCTATTACTCGATCTCACGAGTATATTTCTTCTTCCTGGAGTCGTTTTTACGGGCATTCTCATTCATCCACTTGCGAGCCCCTCCATTGGCACTTCTATCATTAGCACGATAGCTAATTGGATAGCACGGACAAGAATACCTGTCCGGCTCTCGTGACACCAGGGCTGATCAAAAGGCGAGACTCCAGGCCCGTTACACACTCTTCGACGTGGCAGTCTACGGAACCTGAGCGAGAGGAGGCGGCACAGCTAGCGCTGTTGAAGTAATTGAACCAGTCGGCACACTTCAAGAGCAAACGTAATCAATCATAATTTCTTTGAACGATCTCCACTACCCTTTAAAGCCATCCAATCATTTAATTTTTTCTGACTGTTAAATCTACCAAGGACCTCAATAAATTATATACTATAAATTGAATTCTTTGATTATCTTTCACTGTTAAGAAAATTTCCCCATTCTCCTTTGCAGCCAGAATTCATTTAAGTATTGTTATTTTATTTTTGCCTATTTAAAAATTATTTTTTTATATTTTTTATTCATTGTATCAGATTAACTTCAGTAACGTAAAATTTTACCATAAGAGTAAATTCAGTAGTTTATCAAACTAGTACAATGAGATACACGTAGTTACACCATCACCTCCACGTCTATAAAGGTTAGTATTCTCACACTCAGGAATATTCCCCTTAAACGTCCCCTTACCAAATTATTTCCAGACCCCTCCAACCACATACCCTCCCTAACCCCATTGCAAGCTATTATAATGTATGTATGTAATAATATAATGTATGTATTATCAGGCATTAGCCGTTGAAATAAATAAATAAATAAACTTTAGGACAAGGAAAAAAAATTTTTTGTAGAGTTGTGTTAATTTTCTGTTTTGAGTCTCAATAAAAATTTGTTAGTAAGAAGAACCTATCTGACCAAAAACATAATTGTGAAAAGGGGGCCAAGTTCGGTGCAAACGGCTTCGACAACAAAAGAGTTGAGATCTAAGCGGGTACCGAGTTCTATAGCAGTTGTTTAAATCATAGCTATAGGGATGTACAACGTTCTTCAATTGATTTAAAAGAAAATGTGTTACGTTCTTTGATATTGAATTTATAACTTGACATGTTATAATCTATATATATATATATATATATATATATATAAAATTAAGGTTTTGTCTGTACATTGGTCCAAATCACGCCAAATTTCGGTTGCACTCGTTTCAATCAAAGTTATGAACGAAAAACACCCTCAACAAAATTCCTGTCTGTCTGTCTGTCTGTCTGTTTCCGTGGTTTCCGCGAAAAGTTGCTCACGATTCACGTCAAAATGGATGAAGGGATTATTATGAAATTTTATATTTGCATCAGATGTCTTCTAACTTACGTTTATAGCTATATAACGTTTTGATATTTTGACCCCAAAAGGGGGTTTGGGGAGGCGCACTAATGAAAATTATCAAATAACTCTAAATTATTAACTCTATGGCAAATTTTATTATGAGCAAAGTTGTAGGGAATGTGATTTCTGACAACTTTTGTTTAAAAAAAATTCACTCAAAAACCACCCAAATAGGAAGGAGGGTCAAAATATGAAAAAAATTTCTCTTGGACCAAACTCAACCAAACTTGTAGACATAATCTGTGGGTCACTAGAAGGCTAGAAATGCAAAAACTGGGTGCGGAGGCTGGCTGCAGGGGTGGAGTGATGGTGGCGGGTGGGTTCTGGGGTGGAGTGGGGGTGGGTTAGGGCATGGGGTGCGCGGGATGTAATGGGGATTGAATGAGGGAGTAAGGCGGAGCAGGGGGCGCAGGGTGGTGGAGCGCCCCCCCCCCCCCCGGGGGGGCGTCCAGAGGGACATAGTTGGGGCCCGTTTTTCAGAACTTGGCTGACACACAGCCGTGTGTCTAGATATATTTCATGTTTTAAAAAACTTCTCAAAATTTTACTTCGAATTTTTTTTTTTTAAAGTTCAAGTATTTTGAAAATGTATAAAAATGAATATATTTTTTTTTACTTTACTATACAGGGTATGGTCAAGTGTTGTAATCGTGCATGAAAAAAGTGATTTTTTTTTTTTTTGTTTCTGTTTTTCGAAATATCTCAAAAACGGCTGAAATTATTTTGATTAAAAAAATGGAAAGAAACCATGGCACTTCGCTCTAAAATAAAGTCCTAATAAGTGAACATTGAAAAAAATTATATTTTTCCATGATAAAAATATTTTGTCAAAATGTCTGTTAGTCTGTTAGGACTGTTCAAAAATTTTTGTTGACCAGCTACCTCAAAAACTAGTGTGAATATCAATCTACTAATTAAAAAATAATTTTTAAGAAAAAAATAAAACCGACTTCAAAAAATTAAATGCAACAAATAAAATACACTAAAACGTATAAAATAATTATTATCATATTTAGTTACAACTAAACGAGGAAATATTAACATGAAATTACTTTTTGAAGTCGGTGCCAAACATATACCTTTTATGAATCGCACTCGACGGATCTTACTTAGTACGTTTGGAGGGTATGCTCGCTTATAGATATAGTTTGTTTGGTTTATTTCAACTACTCTTGAGATCTACAAAATTTTTGTTCACAAAAAGTCGTTGAAAATTAAATTGGCGGGAAGGAAAATACACTGCTATCCGGATACAAATTTTAAAAATTAAAAAAATCAATGCTTAACGCTAGATTTCAAGGCTTCAATTGGCTCGCTGTAATACTGGCTTCATTGCCAGCTCAAATTATACAGATTAAAAAAATATATTCATTGATCTATTCGAAAACTCGAGTAGGAAAAATTGTTTAAAAATCCATATGAAAAGAAACGATGATTCGTGAAATGAAACTCGATTCTACTGCTGCTTACTGATTTCTTTCATTTCACCTACTCTTGAGATCGACAAAATTTTTGTTCACAAAAAGTCGTTGAAAATTAAATTGGCGGGAAGGAAAATACACTTCTTTTTTAAAAATTTTAAGAAAATCAATGGTTAACTCTTGATTTTTCAAGGCTGCAATTGGCTCGCTATAATACTGGTTTCTTTGGGGGCAATACAACATAACAAATAAAATTTATTAAAATTAAGAAATTTAAATTATTATTTCAAAACAACATAGCGTCCTGACCAGCATGATGCCCGCCGAGGGCTGGCTTCTCAGCTGATATATATATAATTTATTTGTATGTTTTTGTGAGGTTGACACAAACAGATTCCGATCGGATTTAATGAAGTTTACTCTTGTTAGAGAATTTAACGAACCAGTCGGCTTTTAACCTGGTTAGAACTCATAAAACGCTCCGCCCTTGCTCTGCCATTACACGCTCATTCTTGATATATAGAGGGGAGCAAGGGCTTTGTCTGGTCTGGGGGTATTACCTCCTAGCTCACCTCCGACCCACTGTCTTGTTTGATTGGGGTATAAAAGAGTCCAGCGCTACATTATTAAAGAACAACCCCAAGTTGCAAATTGATTGTTGAAATGACTCGCTTTAGGGCACACAATATATGCTACCAGGGAGGGGTTACTTTTAGAGTTCTTTTTAAAACAGAAAACGGAACACAATTAGGTCGTTACAAGTATTATTGTAGTTGGTAAACTAAATAAGAATAAAAACTTGAAATTTTCGGGCCCAATCTTCTTGGTGATAATCCCAAAAATGGCCAAAGGCCAATAGAATAGGTTGCGAATAATATCGCCCATAAAAAAAGTCCATACAGAAAAATCCGAATCAAATTTGAATCCTGAGGCATAAGTCCTTTCGATTTCTCTCTTCTGGTTTAAGTCCGTTCTTTTGGTTGAGGAGAAAGGACGACCCCCGCTGAGACAGCTAGCTATTTTCCCCTAGTTTAGGCCTTTAGTCCCTTACAATATTTTTATTTTGTCTTAAATCAAAATTTGTAAAAAAAAATATTGGATTTAGAATAAAAATCGGATATTGTGGTCCCCAGATGCCAAAAAGTGACCGAAAATCCATTGATCCGTGCATGCGTACCGTTTGTGAAATTGAGTGGATATTGATGAGGCAGTCCAAAAAAAAAAGAAGATAATTTATTCATAAGCCGGCGTTTCGGAGACTATTCCCTCCTTCTTCAGGGTTTTGAAAAGTCAGTGCAAGAAATCCAATGCCACATTCCCCTATGTCTCCTCTTTCAGTGGTAGTAACAATAATAAATTGTATTTCATTCTCAGCACAATTATAATGTAGTAATTTAATTCTAGCTGAGAATGAAATACAATATATTATTGTAACTACCACTGAAAAAGGAGACAGAAGGGAAAATAAACATTTATTTAAAAAAAAAGTCATAAATTTTACAAAATATTTCTGATGAATGATATAATGATTATTTACTGTTTTATTAGAAAAATGAAAAATAGTATTATAATAGTCCAGTTAAATTAGACCGAAAAAAGGCCGCGCCGGGCAATAACTAATCACAAGATGGAAATAATTTTCATCCATGTTAGGCATCTCAAATAAGAGTTTGCGACGGTTTCTGGTTGGTGCTAAATTTTTGAGGGCCCAAAACCACGAAAATTTTGGATGTTTTTCAGATTTTTGCTTATAACTCAAAAAATATTCGTTCTACAGAAAATTTCACTCTTATTAAAATGAAAGAGCACAAAATATTTCGTCGTATAACGTACTAAAATGTTAAAATCGGTTAAGTCGTTTAGCCACAAACGATCGTCAAATGTAGAAAAATGTTAATAACTTGTAGGATAATTGAATTATACTCATTAGGTGCTCACAAGAAACCACTATTCGAATTTTTGCGGTGTTGACACCCATAATGGTTATAATATTTCCGATTTTTTTTTTATATTTCTGAGGTTTTAAAAATTCCTAAGCGACCTCAAAAAATGTTTATAGGGCTAAAATTTGAAGAGAATCTTGAGAACACACCGCAATATTACATTTTTTTAAAAAAATCGCAGTTTTTCCTTCATAAAATGAAAACCACTCATCCTAGAAACTTGATTCCTGTCTCATTCTCTAGCAAATCTTGTTGCCTTGAACGTTTACTTGAACAACTTTTTTGATATCGGAATTCTTTCACTGACTTTTCATAACCCTGAAGAAGGAGGGATTAGCCTGCGAAACGTCGGCTTATGAATAAAAAGATGGAATAAATTATCTTCTATTTTTGGACTGCCTCATCAATATCCACTCAACTAATTATTTATTTAAAACACCTGTTAACGATATAAATGTATAAAAATCAATTCAAAATACCTAAAAAAAAAAGAAATCAATACCAAAAAGTGGTTTTGAAATGATTAAAATAGCGAATAATTTTTTTTCGAAATTTTCAATAATCGAAAAAAATAGTGAAAATTTGTAGAATGAATAGAAATTTAAAATAAAAAAATATCAAAAAAATCAGTCTACATACAGTTTCAAAAATAAAATTAATATTTTCAAACTCAAAAATCGCATTTAAATCATTTTAATTAATTTTTTTGTATTTCTCTCTAAAGTAGACTAAAAATGCAAAAACTAACCCCCCAAAATGAGGAGGGGGGTTTTTTTTTTTATTTTTTTTTTTAAGGAGGTTTTTTCCCTCCTTCCTGGCTTTTGGTCAGAACCATTTAGCCAATCACATTCTTTGTATTATTTTATAATTTTAAATATTTACACTAGCCCTTAATACAAATCTCTGAAGAGCCATCACAACTTTTTCACTGCACTCACACAAGGACAAAAGATAATCACTATTTATTGGGAATTTTACAATTTCGTTGATTTCACAGTACAGCAATTGTGTCCACTTTTTGTTTAGCTCACATTCAAGCAGCACATGATTGAGCCCCTCACTGGTAAGTTCACACCTACACAATGGGGACTCCACCACTCCAATTCGATGCAGATGTAACTTCAGTGATGAGTGTCCAGTCCTCATTCTTGAAATTGATGTAATAGCTTTGCGTGGAATGTTAACTCTTTTAAACCATGGTAATAGGGACACCGTAGGTTTAATCTTATATAAATGTCGACCTTTGGTATCCTTTTCCCACGTTTCTTGCCATAATTTCAATGATTTACATTTTTGTACTACCAGGAAGTCGGACCATATGATTTTTTCATTTGATGCTGTAGGGAGTTTACTGGCTTGCTTGGCCTCATAGTCAGCGATTGTGTTGCCTATGATTCCCTGGTGTGCAGGAATCCAGACAATGTCTACAGTATTATTATTAATAAATAAATCATATAATAAATTACAAATTTTTAATATATTATAATTTGATCTTAAAATATCTTTGTTGATTAAAGCATCTGTAAGACTTTTCGAATCAGTACATATTAAATTGAATTTTATGTTGTTATTTTTAATATATTCTAAACATTTCAACAGGGCATATGCCTCTGCCGAGTATATAGAGTTTTCTGGTTCCATCTTAAATTGTTTAAATATATTTATATTCGGGCATGCAAATGCACACCCTACCAAATCATTTGCTGTGTCTTTTGAACCATCTGTGAAGAATATATTGTACTGATTATAAAACTCTTTGATATAGTTTTTAAAGATCTCATTTTGCTTTAAATCTCCCTTTTTAAAGGTATTGTTATCAATGTTAATATTTACAAATGAGGCTGTATATAATTTTTCAAAATTAATAAATCTATCTATTTGCATTTTATTAGAAATTGATGACATAGATTGAAATATTTTATATATGTTGGGTATGTAGGTACAATTAGGGCTAAAATTGTCGAAATATTTCACTGTAGAGATAACTGGATCGTATTCATCTCTTTTTATTCTGGTGAGTAAAAATTTGAAGGTTAAATTATTTCTTCTAAATTTCAGGGGTAGTTCACCAGCCTCTACCAGGAGACTATTTGTTGGTGTTGACAACATAAGGCCCAATGATACTCTTATGGCCTTATATTGTAGTCTGTCTATATTAGCTAGCTCGTATTTTGACGCATTCCCATATAATATAGATCCATAATCAATGATAGACCTTATTAAAGATTTATAAATCATTAGGCAGATAGAGGGGTGTCCTCCCCACCATGTCCGATTGGTCATTTTTAAAATATTTATCCCTTTTTCGCATTTTGTTTTTATATAATTAATATGGTGGGTCCATTTAAGTTTAGGATCCAGATGTAATCCCAGGAACTTGGTTTTTTCAGTGAAATTCAGTGATTTATTATTTAATATTATAGGGGGAGAATTGTGAGATGTATATTTTCTAGTGAAAATCATTACTTCGGTTTTACTTTCTGAAATTTCCAAGTTCAAATTGTTTAGATTTTCTAGGATTTTTTTAAGTTCGTTATTTATTAAATTAGCATTATATACTGCAGACTTGGAGCTTGTGAATATGCAAATGTCATCAGCATATTGGATAATTTTAATTTCATTGCTGATCCCTTCTTCTAATACCTTAGTATATAAAGCATATAATATTGGGCTTAGTACGGCCCCTTGTGGAATGCCTTTGTATATATAGCTTGGACCTACTAATTGATTGTCATTTTTAACATATATTTTTCTTTCATTAAATAATTTTAATATGCAGTTAGTTAGTTTATTGGGCAAGTTTAATTTATTCATAATTTTTGCTAAGCAATTTAGGTCAACATTATTATAAGCATTTGATATGTCTAAGAATACAGCCGTTAAATATTCCCTTCTTGCAAATGTTGAATAGATATTATTTGTGAGAAATGTAAGGTTGTCCATAGTGCTTCTATTTCGTCTAAATCCAAATTGATGGCTGGGGTACAATAATTTATTCTCCAGCCACCAGCTTAGTCTATTTTTTATTAATGATTCAAATATTTTTTCCATACAGCAGTTTAGTGCAATAGGTCGATATGAAGTAGGATCATCAGGTATTTTGCCAGGTTTTAGGATAGGGACAATAATTTGGGTTTTCCATATCTCCGGTATATCTTGATTTTGATATATGTAGTTAAATATATTCACTAATTCTACTTTGCCCTCTAAAGGGATATTATTTATCATGCTGTAAGAAATATTATCAAATCCCGGTGATGTATCTCGTTTATATTTTAAGGTTAATTCTAGTTCGGCAATAGTGAAATTATCATTTAAAAAATGAGACTGATCCTGATTGGGATAAATCACTGTTTCTTGTGTGACTGTTGGAGGTGCCAATATTTCCTTGAATTCTTCAATCACGGACTCTTTTACTTTATTATTTCTTAAAGATCCAATGTTTTTCATAGTTTTGATTTTAGCCCATATATTTTTTATTGGAGTATCCTTAGTTAAACTGCCACAGAATTTTTTCCAACTGGTTATTTTTTTTCTTTAAAATAATCTTTGGTTTCTTTTTCTGTTTTCTTGTATTCCTCATAGTTAATTGGATTCATATTTCTTTTATATTTCATAAACGCTTCTTTTCTTAACTTAATCTTTTCAGTGCAGGTCTTATCCCACCATGTGGGTGATTTTATTTTATTTAATGTTTTAGTTTTTTCCCGTGGTATTGAATGATTAGCAGCTGTTTCTATTATCTTTATGAAATTTTCATACCTTTCTGCAGGATTGGTGTATGTTTCAGGTAGGTTTTCTAAGATTATATTCTGATACAGTGTGAAATCAGCCTTGTCTAGATTCCATTTAATTATGGGACCATAGTTTGCAGTGTTATTATCATTTTGTGTTACTTTAATTTTAGTAGGAAGATTAATATTTAGTATTATTGGAAGATGATCGGAGGACATTGGATCTGGGTCTACCCGCCACTCAATATTTGGAGCAATGTCTGCTGTAGCCAGAGTTAGATCAAGTGGGGATGAAATTCTATTGTTTCTTTCAACCATCGTATTAGAACCATCATTTAAAATTATAAGGTTTTCCTTATCTATATTTTCGAGTAATTTTACTCCCGCCTGTGTCGTTTTTTTACATCCCCAGACCATATGATGGCTGTTAAGGTCTCCGCCAATTATAGTTGGTCCCTTTTTGAAATTATTTAATTTATTCCATTCCCTATACGGGATTTGTTTCCCAGGGGACACATAGACTGAGTATAAATTTAAGTTAAAATTTTTTAAGGATATGCTAATTCCACATATTTCCATTGAATTAAAATCGTCCGTAATTTTTATTTCACTAAAATTAATAGATCTATGAACTAGGATAGCGGATCCGCCATAGCAGGAGTCGCGATCTTTTCTTATAATATTATATTCAGATAAGTAGAAATGGCTTTTTTTAGAAAGCCAGGTCTCAGTTAAAAGAATTATTTGATATTGTTCGATTTTTATTTTACTTTCTAAATTAATTTTATTTGCGTTAATCGATCTACAATTCCATTGTATTATCTTGAGATTCTTTAAATCCATGAGTGTGAATAATATATTTCGTTTCCAATAATTTTTCAATATCTTTTAAACTTTCAATAATATTAGATGGTTCTTGTTGAGATAATTCTAAAATTTTCCTTTTTATGTTATTAAAATAATCTTCAACATTTTGAATTATTTCGCTCTCATTAGTTTTTTCGTGTTCGATAATATTATTTTCTTTAGGGGAATTATTTTCTTCTCTATTATCTTTATTGCTGATAACTATATCTTTTTTATTTTTTTTAATTCTTTGTTTTGATTTAGTTGTCGGAATCCTCTCTTAATCGGGGTTCTTCTATAATTGCCCACTCGGCTTATGTCTACTTTATTTGTATTAGCATTAGCATTAGCATTAGAAGTAAAAAAATTAACTGGATTATCATTAATTGTATCCAGTTGTTCTTTTGTCAGAGGTGGGAAACTATATTTATTGTCATTTAATAAGACTTCCGAATATGTTTTGTTAGATAACTCTTTTTTAGCTTCATTATATGATATATTTTTATAAGCCATCCTCTCTTTTATATTTTTTTCCTCTTTAAATTTTGGACATTTAAGCATATCCAGAACACTGTGATCATTATTTGGTGGTTGGCAATGTAGGCATTTTGGGTTTTCCTTATTTGGGCACTCGTTTGAATTTAAGTGTGTGGTAGAGAGACAAAAAGCACATTTTTGATGCATACTACGACATTGTTTGGCAACATGGTGGTATAACAAGCATTTGTGGCAGATAATTACCCTTTTAATAAATGGAGACACTTTGCACTTCTGATAATCGATACTAACTTCTGTGGGAAGGTAAGTTCCTCTGAACGTAATCATTACAGTTCCTGTAGGAATATATTCAACCTGATCATTAATCTTGGTTTTTCTGTTCATTCTTCTTACATTTATAATTTTAAAAGGTAGGCATTTTATATTCTCTAAAATATATTTTTCATCAACTTCAGTATCAATATTTCTAATGACACCTTGTCTCGTAACTAGATGATTGGGAATAAATGTTTTGTATGTTGAGTTTTTAAGCCATTCAGACTTAATGAAATGATTAGCCGATCTGGCTGTATCAAACTCTATCCTTATGCGATTCTGGCCTGAATAGGAAATATTTTTAATGTTATTTTGAAGGTTTTCAAAATTGGTCTTTATGATTCTACCCAATTTCATGGGATGTATTTTTCCTATATTATTTTCCGTAGATTCAATGATAATTTGAAATGGCCCCGCATCTGTATCTAAAAATTCTTTCACTTGAAAAAAATTTTTATTTTTCGCAGTATCCGGGATGTCTGAGGGACATCCCCCAACATTACCCCCCGACTCCCCCATGAGCCGGGTAGGATTTTATTAGTTATTACTATACAGGTTAGTTATATGTATATAATTTCTATAATAAAAATTATAGTAAAAAAATAAACAAACAAAAAAGTAATCAATGAATGCTTATCTCAGTACAAGGTTCAGCTCGACGTGTCTCCTTTGAAGGTCAAAGCTCGACTGTGGGGGGGGGGTTAACGATCAAAAATTTAAAATCTAGGCCCTTGTACCAAACTCAAACAGAAGTGTATGGTAAATTCAAGTGGATGGCCACATCAGAACGAGACAATTTATTTTCCACCTCTTCAAAAAATAAGCTGACGTGTTCTGATGTGGCCATCCACCTGACTTTACCATACAACCTGGCCCCTCACTTATATCTTATATTTAATAAAATTATTTATAATCATGTAGGGGGGGGGGGTTAGTTTTTGCATTTTTAGACTTCTGGGGTCCCACTGATTATGTATACAAAATTTGGTTGAGTTTGATAAAGGCTAAGATTTTCATTTTTTGACCTTACACCACCCCCTCCCATTTTGGGCGGTTAGTTTTTGCATTTTTAGATTTCTGGGATCTCACTGATTTTATATACAAAATTTGGTTGAGTTTGCTCAAACGGCCAAGATTTTTAATTTTTGAACCCCCCTCCACCTCCCTCTTTAATTTTGGGTCGATATGCACTAAAATCTAATCAGCTCTTAATCTCAATGGACCAAAACTACGTGTGACATTTGGTTTTGATATTCACACTAGTTTTTGAGTTAGCTCGTCCACAAAAATTTTGTAACACACAGACTAACAGACTAACTAACAGACATTTTGACAAAACAATTATTATCTCAAAAAATATAATTTTTTTTGATGTTCACTTGTAAGGGCTTTTTTGTAGACCGAACTTCCATGGTTACTCTTAATTTTTTTTAATCAAAATAGTTTGAGCCGTTTTTTAGATATTTCTGAAAAAAAGGAAAAAACCGCACTTTTTTCATGCACGATTACAATACTTGACCATACCCTGTATGGTAAAGTAAAGTGAAAAAATTCGCGAGTGTAAAGGAGTATAGAAGACATTTTCTGACTAAGTTTGGCGGTGGACGCATTTAAATAACACGGTAAAAAAAATGAATATAGTTTTATTTCTGTTCTTAAAAATCGGCTTTCCACCTGAGATTCATAATGAAAGTGTTTTTTCATCCCTTTTACTCATAAGAATTGGAGAAAAAAATCGACAAAAGAGTTTTTTTTTGAAAATCTCGAAAATTGTTTGAGATAAAGAGCTAAAAATTTAGTTGAATTATTTTTATTTAATGTCAAATCGATCCCCCAAGTGTAAATCGAAAAAGCCTCGGGGGCAGATTTCCCATACAAACCCGGCTATACTCTTAATAAATGAATTAAAAAAAAAAATCAATTAAGGATAAAGTCTCTCGTGAGTTACGGATAGGACAGTCTCAAGGTGGGAGACTTACTATTTTACAATCTAGCGGTTCCTGATTCAAGACTTCCGGAGTTTCCGGTTCAGAATTGAGAAACTCAGGATTTCAGGCATTAGGATTAACTCACAGAGATGCTTTACCCCGGCCTCCTAGAAGCTAGATTACAGGGACCAGCCACGGTCCTCGGCCTGAAAGAACTGTTTTCTTCAAGCTACTTTAAGCACTTTCTGGTTCTAATCCACGATAAGGCAGATTTTTTTTTTTTTTTTTCTTAATAATAAAATAAATTGAAAGTTAAATCTAAATTATATTAAAAAAAAACTAAAAATCACTCTTCTAAAAGTACAAAATAATGTAATAGTTAATCAAAAAGTGCGGGGCCCGAAAATTTTAATTAATTTTGACAAAGTGCCCCAAGCTTTTTGATTAAGTATTAAATTATTTTGTACTTTTTAGAAGAATGTTTTTTAGTTTTTTTAAAATATAATTTATTTTTTTACTTTTTAGTCTTAATTATTTTTATAGAGAAAAATTTGCGGAATATAACAAAATGAAATGGGGGTGTCGGGTAGGCTAAGGGTTAGCATTCCCTCTCCCTGCATCCTTCGTCCTTCCAAAATCCCCACTAAGGTCCTCTCAAACATCCTAAAAAACTGGGTTTTTTCCTGATCATTTTCCCAGATAAAAATAACAAAAAAAAAAAACCCCGATACTCTACCTAATAATCAATAGACTAAAATTTCCCAAATGATTACTTTATAAATAAATTTAAGATTAGCCATATTGGGGAATGCCCTTTGCAGGGCAATGTACGATTTTTTTCCACTCTGTAAACCTAAATCCCACATCTCTTGGGATCAAACTGTATATATAATTGAAGGAGACAATAAAAGAGTGTGTCTTCTGCTGGAATTATAAATTTTATTTATTTATAACGAGACTATAGTTTCGAGGGCTTTGCCCTCTTCATCAGTCTATTACAATGGATTCATAGGAATTAATTTATGAAATAGACTTATGAAGACCGACGGCATCAGAGCCCCTGTCGTCAGCATTAGGTCAGCGTTACTACAAATTAATCTGGACTATTCTTATTATTATATTGAAAAATATAACTAGTATTATAATAGTCCAGTTAAATTAGACCGAAAAAAGGCCGCGCCGGGCAATAACTATACACAAGCTGGAAATAATTTTAATCAATGTTAGGCATCTCAAATAAGAGTTTGCGACGGTTTCTGGTTGGTGCTAAATTTTTGAGGGCCTAAAAACCACTAAAATTTTGGATGTTTTTCAGATTTTTGCTTATTACTCAAAAAATATTCGTTCTACAGAAAATTTGACTCTTATTAAAATGAAAGAGCACATAATATTGCGTCGTATAACGTACTAAATGTTAAAATCGGTTAAGTCGTTTAGCCAAAAACGATCGTCAAACATAGGCAAATTTTAATAACTTGGAGGATAATTGAATTATACTCATTAGGTGCTCACAAGAAACCACTATTCGAATTTTTGCGGTGTTGACACCCATAATAGTTATAATATTTCCGATTTTTTTTTTATATTTCTGAGGTTTTAAAAATTCCTGAGCGACCACAAAAAATGTTTATAGGGCTAAAATTTGAAGAGAATCTTGAGCCCACACCGCAATATTACATTTTTTTTAAATCGCAGTTTTTCCTTCATAAAATGAAAACCACTCATCCTAGAAACTTTATTCTTGTCTCATTCTCTAGCAAATCTTGTTGCCTTGAACGTTTACTTGAACAACTTTTTTGATAAAACTTTTAAATTTATAGATATCTAGCATTTTCAATGACACTTCTGAGGATTCGGATCATATCCTGTCATGGAAAATGCTGGGTATCTATAAATTTAAGTTTTATCAAAAAATGGTTCAAGTAAACGTTCAACTCAATAAAATTTCCTAGTGAATGAGACAAGAATCAACTTTCTAGAATGAGTTGTTTTCATTTTATGAAGAAAAAACTGCGGTTTTAAACTTCAACCCCATTGCGGCACAAATTAACATTTATCCAATTAAGATGAAACTTTGTTTTAATTGTAGAAAATTTAATCTAGTTTAAAAATGTATAGAGTGGTCTTTGTTGAAAACGTGCTCCTTCATGGTAAAAATGGGAAAATATAAAAAAAAGCGAGTTTTTTTGGGTGCAGAGGCCGAAAAAATGGTTTTTGCGCTTGAGCCCGAACGGTTGGTTGGAGAAAAAAACCTAAATGAAAAAGTTTGTAGGAAATTTTATTATCTTTTATTTTTAAAAGAAGGTTATTTTCGACAAATTGATAGTTTTTGAGTTATAAGCGAAAAACCGCCAAAAAATGGAAATTTTCACTTTTTTTGCCATTTCTACAATGTTGCGTCACGAAATTTTGATAGGAGACCTCATATTTGGATTCAGCGCCCCAAAAAACATATATATGCAAAAAATCAGAACTACCCCAAAGCCTTTGCCAAAAAGGGCCCATTTGAGTACAATTTGACTGGACTACAGTTGATTTTTTTTTGCCGACAAAATTAACGTTCTCAAATGACTAAAATAGAGAAATAAAAAAAAAATAATACTAATATTTGAAAATATTATATAAAAAAGAAAGTTAATTTCAATTAATGAACAAAAAGTTGATGAAGCAGTAGCAGCCGCAGCAGGAGTTATTAATTTTAATAATATTAATAATAAAAAGTCAAGTATATGAGCGGATGATGGTCGGATCGTCGTTTGTGTCTTGAGCTTGTCTAATGGATTTAATTATCTGGAGAGCTTCACTCATTAAGATGAATTGGCCAAATTTAAGCTAATCAAAATAACATAATTTCCAGGCAAGCTATTATTATTATTATTATTATTATTATTTGATATTCTACAAGCGTATGTCGAGGAAATAGCATCATCATAATCGTTAATAGGATTTTAATCATTATCAAGAATCTTCCTTTCTCTCAATCGTAAGTAATTAAATTCAATGAAAAATGGTTTTTAATTTACGTTTTATAATTGTTACTTTTGATTTTCTATTTTGAAAAATGTTATACTACGTACTTAAGAGTCAATTAAAATTCTAGGTAGGTTTCACATAAATAAAACAAATATATTTATTATGTATGACCCAACTAGCTCAAGAGATTTTCGGAATATTCATTAAAATTATTATATAGTACTAGCTGACGACCGGCCTTCGGCCCGGCGTCACTACCCCTGGCGGGGAGCGTCTCGTTCATACCAATTTAATAATTGAAATTTTAAAATCTTACTGTAAGTATCGAAAGAATGTGCTGAATGAAATTGATTCAAAAATAAGGAAGAATAAGGAAAGATTTATTTAACACATTGCCTAAGCACGATCACTATCTGACCAATCAGAATCGTTCCTAATAATTTAACGCTTTGGCTGGCTATGCACTGGCCAATCAGATCGTTTCCACATACATATATATCCACATACTTTTCTATTTTATATATAGATAACTAGCTACAAGGCCCGTCTTCGGCGGCCCTCTTGCTAGCACCTCCCCCCACCCGTGCCCAACCACCGCCGCCATCCCACCACCAGGCACCCCAGCCCCCGCACTACCCCACTACGCCTCTGGACCCTCACCTGAACCCCCCACTCCACCCTGCTCCACCCCACCCCCAACCATCCCCCGGACCCCACCCAGCACCACCCCACTACGTCTATGGACCCTCACCTGAGTCCCCCATTGCGCCTCTGGACCTTCACCCAATCCCTCCACCTCCACCCCTGCTCCCCTGCTGCACCTTACCCCCGCACCCAGTTTTTTTTTCAATTCTAGCCTTCTAGTGACCTAAGATTCTATATTCAAAATTTGGTTAAGTTGGCTTTAAGGGTAAGAATTTTTATTCGCCCCCCCCCCCCCCCACCCTTGGGTGGTTAGTTTTTGCATTTCTAGCCTTCTAGTGACCCACAGATTATGTATACAAAATTTGGTTGAGTTTGGTCCAAGAGCAAGAATTTTCATATTTTGACCCTCCCCCCCCTTTTAAGTGGTTTTTTGGGTAAAATTTTTTAAACAAAAGTTGTCAGAAATCACATCTCCTACAACTTTGCTCATTATAAAATTTGCCGGAGAGTTAATAGTTTAGGAGTTATTTGAAAATTTTCATTCGTGCACACCCCCAAACCCCTTCTTGGGTCAAAATATCAAAACGTTATATAGCTAAAAACGTAAGTTAGAAGACATCTGATGCAAATATGAAATTTCATAATAATCCCTTCAGCTGTTTTTACGTGAATCGTGAGCAACTTTTCGCGAGACCCACGGAAAAATACAGACAGACAGACAGGAATTTTGTTGAGCGGTGTTTTCGTTCATAACTTTGCTTGAACCGTGTGCAAACAAAATTTGGCGTGATTTGGACCAATGTACAGAAAAAACCTTAATTTTATATATATATGACTACCATATCATCATCATCATCATCAGCCTGTCGATATCGACAATCCACTGCTGAATATAGGCCTCTTCCATCAAATGGAAGGGGTTAGCATTAAGTCACCACGCTTGCCAGACGGATTGGTGACTAGGAATCAGATTATAGCCGGTCAAATATCAATGCAGGGACTCGGACTCGAACCCGGGACTCCTGCTTAGAAGGCTAGTGTCTTTAAGCTCTTCGGCTAATCCGATTCCCCATACCATATAGTCCAGGCAAATTAGGTGAAAAAATGGCATAAACAGGAAATAATTCCCGGTAAAGATTCTATTGCTGGAATACCTTTATTGGTACTCCAATATTACTACCCTAAGTTTTCCCCCAAATCTGTGTTTTGGAAATTTTTCTACTAGCCTCAAAATTAGAAAATTTCGGAGTTTTTTCAGTTTTTCTTAAATAACTTTAAAACGGCTTCATCATCATTGAGTATATAGTCCTAAGACTGATTATGATGCAACAATCCGTCTCCACTCAACTCTGTCCCCCGCCAGCTGTTTGACCTCTCTAAATGTCTGGCATCCCATATCCCCAATTATTTGGTTGAAAAATTCTAATCTGGGCTTTCCCTACCTCTTTTCTTTCTCACCTCCCCTCCAAGATATCCCTAAGCAGTCCCCCATGTCTCAGTGTGTGCCCCATCATCTGACCTCTTCTCTTCTTCAGACTCTTCCACAAGGTTCTTCTTTCTCCGATTCTTCCAAGAACTTCTTCATTTGTAATTTTATCCATCCATTTGATATTCATCATTCTTCTGTAGCACCACATTTCGAAAGCCTCTCAATCTCTTTCTCTCCGCTTTTCCAATTGTCCAGGTTTCACGTCCGTACATGGCTATGCTCCATACATATGTCTTCAATAGCAACTTCCTATTTTCTAAGCTGATTGAGGAGGAGCATAGTAGTTTTTGTTTTGAATTAAACCCCCATTTTTGCTTGGGCAATTCTTGATTTAATTTCGTTTTTAAAACGGCTTATCAAATAAAAAAGATATTCATTAAATTAATTAAACTTCTTTAAATTACGCGTAAAATAATAACAGTTTCATCTATTTAGGTTCAGTAGAACCGGTACTAGCGTCTGTCAAAAAACAGTCCACGGGATCACTTTTGAATATCCCTAAAACTCGTTATTTTTTCGATTTTTCCCCATTTTGACCATGAAGGAGCACGTTTTCGACAAAGACGACTCTATATATTTTTAAACTAGATTAAATTTGCTACTATTTAAACAAAGTTTCATTTTAATTGGATAATGGTAACCCGAGCCGCAATGAGGTTGAAGTTTTTGAAAAACTTCAAAAAATCGTAGTTTTTCCTTCATAAAATGAAAACCAGTCATCCTAGAAATTTTATTTCTATCTCATTCTCTAGGAAATTTTATTTACTTGAACGTTTACTTGGACCACTTTTTTGATAAAACTCTTATATTTATAGATATCCAGCATTTTCCATTGACAGCTTTTAAGGACTCGCATCATATCCTGTCCAGAAAATATAGGATATCTATAAATCTAAGAGTTTTAACAAAAGAGTGGCCCAAGTAAACGCTCAAGTCAATAATATCTACCATATATAATATAAAATTCTTTGCCCGGTACACTCACTCATCATCAAAACAGCCAGAACCACTGGGCATAAAAGCATGAAATTTGGAGAGGATATTACATTTATGACATAGGGGCTCACTAAGAAAGGATTTTTCGAAATTCGATCCCTAAGGGAGTCAAAGGGGGCATAGTGTGTTTTCACTGATTATGAGATATCTCTTAAGGACGATAAAATATCTACTTGCTTTTTACTTATAAAAATACTAAACTAAAATATCTAAAAACTCATTTCAGGATTTTTTGAAATTCGACCCCTAAAAGAGGTCAAAAGGGGCAAAATATCTTTGCAATGTGTTTACACTAATTATGCATTTTCAATTAAGAACGATAATATATCTACTTGATTTTTACTTAATAAAATTCTAAATACAAATATCTAAAAAGTAATTTCAGGATTTTTTTTGAAATTCGACCCTAAAGAGGGTCAAAAGGGGCAAAATATCTTTGCAATGTGTTTACACTAATTATGCATTTTCAATTAAGAACGATAATATATCTACTTGATTTTTACTTAATAAAATTCTAAATACAAATATCTAAAAAGTAATTTCAGGATTTTTTGAAATTCGACCCCTAAAGAGGTCAAAAGGGCAAAATATCTTTGCAATGTGTTTACACTAATTATGCATTTTCAGTTAAGAACGATAAGATATCTACTTGATTTTTACTTAATAAAATTCTAAATACAAATATCTAAAAAGTAATTTCAGGATTTTTGAAATTCGACCCCTAAAGAGGTCAAAAGGGGCAAAATATCTTTGCAATGTGTTTACACTAATTATGCATTTTCAGTTAAGAACAATAAGATATCTACTTGATTTTTACTTAATAAAATTCTAAATACAAATATCTAAAAAGTAATTTCAGGATTTTTTGAAATTCGACCCCTAAAGAGGTCAAAAGGGGCAAAATATCTTTGCAATGTGTTTACACTAATTATGCATTTTCAATTAAGAACAATAATATATCTACTTGATTTTTACTTAATAAAATTCTAAATACAAATATCTAAAAAGTAATTTCAGGATTTTTTGAAATTCGACCCCTAAAGAGGTCAAAAGGGGCAAAATATCTTTGCAATGTGTTTACACTAATTATGCATTTTCAGTTAAGAACGATAAGATATCTACTTGATTTTTACTTAATAAAATTCTAAATACAAATATCTAAAAACTAATTTCAGGATTTTTGAAATTCGACCCCTAAAGAGGTCAAAAGGAGCAAAATATCTTTGCAATGTGTTTACACTAATTATGCATTTTCAGTTAAGAACAATAATATATCTACTTGATTTTTACTTAATAAAATTCTAAATACAAATATCTAAAAAGTAATTTCAGGATTTTTGAAATTCGACCCCTAAAGAGGTCAAAAGGGGCAAAATATCTTTGCAATGTGTTTACACTAATTATGCATTTTCAGTTAAGAACAATAATATATCTACTTGATTTTTACTTAATAAAATTCTAAATACAAATATCTAAAAAGTAATTTCAGGATTTTTTGAAATTCGACTCCTAACTATGCAAAATGTGAGTGGGGGCAAAAATTAAAACTCTCTCCTATCTTGATCAAATGTTATAGGGTTATTCTTTATTACTTTAAGAAACTATTCCTGTAAAAATCAACTATCAAAATTAACTGTATGGGGCGAAAGGGGGGGGGGGAGCAAAATATAGAAATTTTTAGCTTTTTTGTACATTTACTCTTTAGAAAACTGAGAGTTATTTATTTGCAAATATCTAAAAAATAATTTCAACCTCCAAAAATGTGAGTGGGGGCAAAAAATTAATACTCTCTCCGATATAGATCAAATTTTATAATGTTAGTTTTTAAGACTATATAAAATGTATGCTGTAAAAATCAATAGCCAAAATGAGTACGTGGGGGCGAAATATTACAAATATATATTACAGACCTAATAATCACATGCCGAGACGCAGCCCGCCAGGGTCACCTGCCCGGAGGGCCGAGCTGTGAGAGGGCGTGCCGAAGGCACGCCTGGAGCAGCTCGTATATTGTAATCGAGTTGAGCGACGACACCGACGTGATTTTTATAATTTTAAAAACCCACTAATAGTGCATGTATACATGACTAAATAAAATTTATTAAAATTTGAAAATTTTAATTATTAAATTGAAATCATTATTATTGTTCCTTTCCATTATCAGTATAAAATGTAGCAAATCGGCGCCCATCTTGTTGGCCATAGTACTCTGTACTGGGTTTTAAAATAATAATTTAAATCTCCTAATTTGAATAATTTTATTTGTGATAAATTATTAGTGAGTTTTAAAATTAAAAAAAATTCCGTCGGCGTCGTCAAGCAATCCGATTTATAATAAGCAGTACCTGGAGACACCGAGCGATGCTCGGTAACTTCTTCCTTCAGTTAAAAGCTTTATTTTAATATTATTTTTAATTTAAAATTCTGATAAAAAAGGTCGATTTTTATTTGAGAGCCGTTTTCAAATTAAAAAAAATACAAAAATATATAATATTCGCCCACTGTACCCCCCCCCCACCTCCTCCCCGCTCGACCCCACCCCCGAAACCTCGCCCTACCCCCGGATCCCCCACCACTGCACCCACCTCCTGCACCTGTTTTGATTCAACCATATGATTCATTTTTATTCATCAAATTGTTAATAAATCAAAATGTGTTGTTTTTTCAGAAAATTGAGACCTGCTTATGCGAAATATATTTTTAAATAAATTCTTGATTATTTTTTATTCTATTAAATAAATAAAGTTCTTTATAAAAACAATTATAAAACGTTTATTAATATTTCTAACGTTTATGGAGAACAAAATATGTTAAAATCCACAATCACAATACTTCTTCAAGGCCTTTGAGAATAAAGGATTAACCCGACCCATTGTCTGTCTGGGTACAAAAGAAAAGATAAACCCTTTTTAAATCCCTAAGAATAGAATTTTTCTACCTGAGAATAATTAATTTGATTACGAAAAAACCCCATCAAAAACAATTTTGTCGAAGATGAGACCGTGACAGATCGAATTGTCACCCCAAAAACCCCCTAACCCGTGAATTTCATCAAAATCGGTAGAGTCGTTTTCAAAATAGAACCAAGATACAAATATATATACAAACAAACAAATAAATATATAAATAAATATATATATAAATAAATATACAATTTTTGCTCATTTAATAAAGGAGTAGATGATAGATAGATATTAGATATTAAAAAGATCAAATAAAAAAGTGCCTATCTAATGCGAATTCGTATAGTATTTCTCAAGGACCAATTATTATTTTACCATTGATGTCTTAGCGACACAATTTTGGTAAGATTATCCCCCCCCCCTGGACCCTCTTCTATGTTTCTCATTATTTTTGACGTCTCTTTATGCCCAATCCTTTACCTATAGATCTTCTCTCATGTTAAAGGTTTTCAAACAAAAACATCTAACAATGTTTTGATGTCATAAAATTAGAGCATCATTTTGTTTCTTAATTATTCAATTAATTTAATAAGTTGATCACGACAGTGTTCTTATCCGGGAAACAGGTTTTTTGTTATTCCTTCTTATATTTGTGATTCAATATATATTGCCTGAAAAGAAACAGAGAGAGAGAGAGAGAGATCTTTAGATCTTTACTAGGATCTCATGGATTCTGAGGATGTGGATTCTCGGCGGAGGCCTATTAAAATATCCACGTCTCATTTGTATAATCAACTCCGAGAGGGTATATAAATCTTCCGGTTTTCAATCATAAACTTAACTTGATTCCATTAATGACTATAATTTATCCATTAACAATAATTTTCAAAAAAAAAAATGTTGAAAAGGAATGAATAAAATTATATACCTATAATACGATTGAAGAGGTTTTTTTGGAGACGGACATATAATAATGGGGCCGCTTAGCATGATAATACTGACACACCGCATAAAAGCACCAAATTTTTACCATTTACTAGTTAACATAGTATACTTAGCTTGCAGTTTTTGATCTAAGTCAGTAGCATAGCCAGAAAATTTTCATGGAGGGGGGGCAATCAATCCACAAAGCAAAATATTTAGTGGGAATTTTTTATGTTTACTTGAACGTTTACTTGGTCTCCTTTTTGATAAAACTTAGATTTATAGATGTTTAGCATTTTCCATGACACTTTTGAGGATTCGGATCATATTCTGTCATTATCCAAATGATATGAAACTTTGTTTGAATTGTAGCAAATAGATAGAGTGGTCTTTGTCGAAAATGTGCTCCTTTATGGTCAAAATGGAAATAAATGGAAAAAGTGAGAGTTTTTGGGATTAGCAGAAACAGAAAAAAATAGGACAATTTCAACTAGCGCTTGAGCAAGAAAGGTTAGTCGAAAAAAAACCTAAATGATGAAATTTGTAGGAAATTTTATGAACTTTCATTTTTAAAAGGAAGGTTATTTACGAAAAGTTGATGATTTTTGAGTACACAAAAAATGAGATTTTTTTACCTTTTTTGCATTTTTCACAATGTTCTGTCAGGAAATTTTGTTACAATGCCTCAGATTCGGATTCAGCACACCAAAAAATCATATAGGATCAAGAAATTAAAACTACCTCAAAACTTTCCCGGTAGGGGTTCTTTAGAGAACAATTTTTAACTGGACTAAAAAGGTACTTCAAGAAATTCAAAAAGAACATTATTCTTGATTAAACATCTGAAATATATTTAATTAAGTTTAGTTTTCCATAAGAAACGGTTTGTTGTTGCCGTTACTCATCCCTTTGGGAAGGAGGAGGGGGTTCTGACCCCAAATCCCCCCTGTGGCTACGCCTCTGATCTAAGTATAAACGTTTAAGGTTATCCCGGAAATATTTTATAAAAAATAAACCTTTGAGAATTGATTTTTTAAAAGATTTGTATTTATTTATGTATATTAATAATTGCATTATTTGCATCAAGAAGACAACAACCTTATTGATTTCTCTTTATGATTCAATATTTAATTTTTCACTCATTCACTCATATTTCATGCTAGAATCAAATTTCAAAAGATTTAAGTTTCCACTTTAAATTAGAAAAGAAATTCATATTACATTTAATTTTTGCATAATTCAAGTGTCCATAATCCCAATCATCACATCATTGAGTATACAGTCCTAAGACTGGTTTGATGCAACAATCCGTCTCCACTCGACTCTGTCCCCCGCCAGCTGTTTAACCTCTCTAAATGTCTGGCATCCCATATCCCCAATTATTTGGTTGAAATATTCTAATCTGGATCTTCCCCTTCCCCTTCTCTTTCCCACCTCCCCCTCCAAGATATCCCTAAGCAGTCCCCCATGTCTCAGTGTGTGCCCCATCATCTGACCTCTTCTCTTCTTCAGACTCTTCCACAAAGTTCTTCTTTCTCCGATTCTTCCAAGAACTTCTTCATTTGTAATTTTATCCATCCATTTGATATTCATCATTCTTCTGTAGCACCACATTTCGAAAGCCTCCAATCTCTTTCTCTCCGCTTTTCCAATTGTCCAGGTTTCACACCCGTACATGGCTATGCTCCATACATATGTCTTCAATAGCAACTTCCTGTTTGCTAAGCTGATTGAGGAGGAGCATAGTAGTTTTTGTTTTGAATTAAACCCCATTTTTGCTTGGGCAATTCTTGATTTAATTTCGTTTTTGCTCCTCCCATCCCATGTTATTTTACTTCCTAGGTAGCGGAATTCCTTAACTCCTTCTAGGTTTTCTTGGTTAATTTTGATGCATTCCTGTCTCGTTTGTTCTTTTTTGTACATACTAGGACCTTGGTTTTATTCTTGTTTATTTTCATTTTGATTTCTTCTATTAGGATTTGGTTAATTCCATTCAAGGCGTCCTCTAATTCTTTTTTATTGCTTCCTAGAAGGGCAATGTGTGGCCGCTTAACATGAAAAACGTTTACACACCGGATAAACGCACCAAACTTTCACCAGGTACTAGTTAAGTTCTTAGTTTGCAATTTTTGATAGGAACCAACTTCTCCCAGATATTCAGCATTTCCCAGATAGGACATGATATTTAACACGAAACTGATCATGTTCTGTCTGGAAAATAATGATGAATATCTACAAATCTAAGAGATTAACAACAAAGTGCTCCAAGTAAAAGTTTAAGAAAATAAAATTCCCTAGAGCAGGGGTTCCCAACCTTTTTGCACCTGCGTACCACTTGACTTTTTGAGAAATTTTGGCGTACCACCAGACCTAAATATTTTAATAAACGTATAATATTTACTCTTCTAAAAGTGTTCAAAGGCTTTTTGAATTAAATTCCTGAGAAAACTTCATATTTAATAGTTAGATATTTGTTTATTTATAACATTCTTATAATATAGGAGAAATAAAAAGATTAAAATGGTATTAATTTACAGTTTTATTTATTACCCATAGGTCTAAAAACATACAAATAAAAAATTAGTACAAACTCAGCAAAAAATTAATCATCATATAAAATATACTTTTATAGTCTTTAGTGCGAAACTTGTTATTTGCCTGTGATTAAAATATCAACATTAGGAGTAATATAACTTATCTTCACTCTTAAGTCCTCTTCAACACTTATTCTGCTTCTTTGTTTATTTTTTATCTACAAGAGTTCAGAAAATCCACTCTCACACAAGTAACTCGTAAGAAATGGCATCAAAAATAGCAGAGCTTGCCGGAAGATCAAAGGCTACTCGGTCCAGAAGTTAATTAAAGATTTCTCTTTAAAATAATCTTTCATAGAACTATCTTCTGTAAGATCGATAAAACTTTCTTTTAGTTCCAAGTCATTTGGTGAGGTTCCCGAAAAATGTTTTCTGATCCAGTCCACTTTTGAATAATCTTCAGAGAAATACTTCTTAAAGCTTTTTTGAAGGCCTTCCAAGTGAAAAATGATATCTGCAACCATATCTGGCTTTGGAGATATTTCATTTTCTTAAAAAATGATAGAGTGGGAAATGCAATTAAATTATCACGTACCACCTGAAACGTTCCCGCGTACCACCGGTTGGGAACCCCTGGCCTAGAGAAAGAGACAGAATCAAGTTTCTAGGATGAGTGGCTATCATTTTATGAAGAAAAAACTGCAATTTTTCAAAACATCAACCTCGTTGAGGCACGGGTTACCTTTATCCAATTACGCTGACACTTTGCTAATCTCATTTTTAGCCAATTGGCAACTTTGAAGAGGTCCACATCGATTTCTTGTGACTATCCTATATTTCAACATGGCCGCTATAAAATACAAGATAGCCGACGGAGAAGTTGGTTCCTATCAAAATTTGCAAGCTAAGTACCCAACTAGTACCTGGTAAAAATTTGGTGCTTTTATCCGGTATGTGTATATCAACGCAAAATTCGACGTTAAACGGCCCCTCTATAAGTGAATTTAATGGATTTTGATGAGGCAGTCCAAGGTTCAAAAAAGAGAGATAATTATAACTCTCTTTTTTATTCATAACCGACGTTTCGGAATAGTGACTACACTAAATTCTGCTGAGAATGAAATACTGTATAATATTGTTACTACCACTGAGAGAGGAGAATATCACATTGAATTTCCTTCACTGACCTTTCAAAACCCTGAAGAAGGACGGAATAAACATCCAAAACGTCGGCTTTGAATAAAAAAGATAGTCATATAGGAAATGATTAAGATGATGGATGATTTTTATTATGTTTGGCTCGAAGGGTTAGTTGGAAGGAGATTCGCAGGGCTTGGATGGGAGATAATCTTCAGAGATTAGAATCTCTCTTGGCAGCGTTAAAGCCAGAAAAATGCTATTTTAAAATAAGAATTTGCACTAGGCAGGTGAAACATGCTTTAATATGGCACAAGGCCCGCATTTATTGCTTCTTAATTACAGAACGTGTATACTTCTTCGCTTCATAACATAGACCCAAACCGTCTCTTTAGCAAATCGTTCCCAGGCAATCAGTCACCTCGGGGAGCTGTCTCATTCAATGAGTTTCAACAACTGACAACTCACAAATGGCAACTGAATGACAACTGAGTTCGCATCGAGGAACTGGCTGCTTTTATAACCCTGGCTCTAATTAGAAATTAAGCTGATTGGTTAATTATTCGCGCCTTTTAGGTGACGCATGCATAAATTTCGCGCGCTTTCTTCTCAATATAAGATGGGCGTGTCCCTGCTGCTCGCCTGTCATTTTATCGAAGGGTTCTGACTGGCAAACAGCAAGCAAATGCCTTTCTCAAGGCGAAAGCAAATCTTTATTTTCAACAAGCATTTTACATTGAAAGGAGCGGAGAATAAAATCCACAGCTATATAATTACCTCTCTTAAAGATAAGAGTAAATAAATATTATATTTAATATTGATTTACTATAGAGTTAAGGATACTAGGTCACTTATTTCACATTAAAATTAAAAAATTAAAAGAAATAATTTTTTTTCTTTTTCAATATATATATTTCGGGCTATCAACCCTTCTTCAGGAAGTACAGAAAGTAACTAATTCAGCTTATTGAATAACAGGTTATATATGTGTTATTCAATAAGTTGAATTAATTACTTTCTGTACTTCCTGAAGATGGGTTGATAGCCCGAAATATAAATATTGAAAAAGAAAAATTATTTCTTTTAATTTTTTAATTTTAATGTTAATAAGTGACCTAGTATCACTAACTCATAGTAAATCCATATTAAATATAATATTTATTTACTCTTATCTTTATTAAAGATGCTTCACCTTGCACCAACACCACAATCTGTACTAATAATTATCTCTCTTTTTTAGAATCATGGACTGCCTCATCAAAATCCATTAAATAGAATTATATTTTTATCAAGGGTTAAGTGAAGAAAGTGTGAGCGGGGTGGGGGTCCGGGGAGGGGTGTGTCGTGAGGAGAGGTGGGGTCGGGGGAGGGGGGTTCAGGGGAGGTGTATTTTATAACTATATATAACTTTTAATTGAAGCAAAAATTTACCGAGCATCGTTCGGAGGCCAGGTACTTAAAATTATATATTAAAACTAAAATATATATATTTGATCAAAAATGTATTTTTGATAATCGAAATAGCCCTTGTGATTTGAATGGTGTCGATTAATATCTGGGTTTGCGGTGTCTCCATACAATGAAGCAATTATAACCCCAATTAGCTCTCAGAGTGGAGCATCAGCCAGCCCCCAAAGGGTGAAATAGCTGGAAGGGTCCAAAGGGGGGAAGAAGAAAAGCAGAAGCTGCAAATAATAATCGGCCGCCGTTCACCTTCAAACTCTTACTTTACTTTACACACAACTCAATCAGCAAACTTTCAAAGATTGGTTATTATAGGTAATTGTATTACACAAATCGAATTCGCAACTCGTTCAAACAGGCAAAGATCAATTAAAGCAAAACAAAAAATAAATAAACTGATGGGGCCATCCACTTGATTTTACCATACACCTGCACCCTATCTTATATTTAATAGTACCTGGAGCCACCGAGCTATGCACGGTAACTAAATTAAAAAAAATACAAATAAATATAGTACACGTCCCTTGTACCCCCCCCCAATTTTTTTAATTAAATAACAATTTAACGAGTTTTTTAATCAATTAAATAAGATCAATAATAGTTAATACAGTGAATGAAATAAAACTCAAAGAGGTTTATACAAACTCAATATATTTCGGATTATTAGTCCATCATCAGGAGTTTACAAGTTAATAATTAATAGAGTAAAGGGTGTGTAGTTTCACAGTGAATGAAATAAAACTCAAAGAGGTTTATACAAACTCAATATATTTCGGATTATTAGTCCATCATCAGGAGTTTACAAGTTAATAATAATAATAAACTCCTGATGATGGACTAATAATCCGAAATATATTGAGTTTGTATAAACCTCTTTGAGTTTTATTTCATTCACTGATAACTACACACCCTTTACTCTATTAACTAACATCATGTTTCACCTAAAACCTACACCACTTTCCATAAGTAAAAGATCAATAATAATTTTATTGAAGCAATTTTTTACATGAAATTATGTATACATTGTATTTGAGGCTTCGATTTCGGAGATTACTTATTACTTCCTCACCATCGACTCTACTTGATCTTCTAGCTTGCGATAATATTTTTAGTCCGTGTTTTTTAATAAGAGGAATTTTAATCAATTAAATTGGCAAATTCTAATATATAACAATATTTGTTATAATCTATTAGTGGGTTTTAAAATTAAAAAACCAATTAAAAATAAAAGATAATTGAAAAAATGTAAACAAACTTTTTCATTGAGATTTTCATCTATAAATAATTACTTTAATTAAGAAAAGATCAATTAAGATGAAATTTGTCGAGGTCCAGACCTAGCCAGATCACTTTCCCATACAAATATATATACAATTTTTGCTCGTTTAATAAGAGTAGATTTTTTGTATAATCAGGATAGGTTTACTGGTGTCGAGGGTGATCAGAGGCCGGGGAGAAGTTTCGGGGTTGGGAGCAGGTCGGTGGGGTGGGGAGTGGTTGGTGGTGGAAGAGGGGGAGTGTTCAAGTGAGGGGGGTTGAGAGGGTGAAGCCTCTTGGCCATTAAGAGGCCCGCCGAAGGCGGGAGTCGCAGCTAGTATTAAAGGGCCAGGTGTATGGTAAATTCATATTCATGTGGATGGCCACATCAGCTTATTAATATTTGCTAAAAAAAGGACCTGAAATAAAAAATCGATATCTATGTGCTATGACTTTAAATGAGAGTTGAAAGTACTTTTCTATAGAGTATTTTTCTTTATTCAACCCCCATCTTAACCTTTTTTTTCTTTACTTCCCGAAAAACTTTTCATAAAATTGTCTAACTAGCATAGAATATTATTATCTTTTAAAGCTTTGTTCATTGTCCTGAAAAGTTCTTTGAAAAGAGAAGAAAAAAATAGACAACTCTGTTTAACAGAGTATACGTACGATATAGTACGCATTCTTATCCCATTTTATATATATAGTATTTTCAATATTGACTGTTTATTTTTAGAACTATATACTATATATATAATATAATATTGAAAAAATAAGTTAAAAAGTTGACAAAAAAGGAATAAGTAAAGTTGAATGTATGCTGTTTTGAAAATGCTCAAGGCGTCGTCGTCGTCCCCTGTTATTGTTGCTGGTTCAGAAAATAACACTTTAATTTTCATCCCATTTGTAGAAAAGAAAAATATACAATAAATATAAATATATAATCCGTATATAAATTACGTATTTATTAATGATATCAAAAAATGAGGCAATTAAAAAAAATTTTGGTAAAAATTTCAGCTTTATTTATAACCTTCATCATTACAATAGTTTTTAAGGAATTTGGTGTTGGTATTTGGTGAAACATTTTTTTAAAATTATTCGATAAAAAATACTTGGTAGGTTTCACATTAAGATATAAAAAAATAAAACGAATTTATTTTTGGAGAATCTTTAATCTCGATATATATATTTCGGGTGACTAACCCATCTTCGGGAGAAACAGAGGGTAACTGACCTGGATGAGTCGAAATTGAATACAAGTCAATGGTAAAATTTATTTTTAAGATAACAAAAGGGTAAATATTTAAAATTAGTGGAGGGAGAAAGGTAGGAAATTTATTATGTTTAATTTTGAATGGCCTTCTGAGAAATGAGGATTTCGAATTTGAATACAAGTCAATGGTAAAATTTATTTTTAAGATAACAAAAGGTAAATATTTAAAATTAGTGGAGGAGAAAGGTAGGAAGTCTATTTTGTTTAATTTTGAATGGCCTTCTGAGAAATGAGAATTTACACACAAAACATATTTGCAAATATTTAAAGAATGTAATCATTGCCATTCAAAATTAAACAAAATAAACTTCCTACCTTTTCTTCCTCCACTAATTTTAAATATTTACCTTTTGTTATCTTAAAAATAAATTTTACCATTGACCTGTATTCAATTTCGACTTATCCAGGTCAGTCACCTTCTGTTTCTCCTGAAGATGGGCTAGTCACCCGAAATATATATATCGAGATCAAAGATTCTCCAAAAATAAATTCGTTTTATTTTT
Organism: Forficula auricularia; assembly: GCA_024734495.1. Classification (NCBI taxonomy): domain Eukaryota; kingdom Metazoa; phylum Arthropoda; class Insecta; order Dermaptera; family Forficulidae; genus Forficula; species Forficula auricularia. Next base: position 128,727 of record JALMQS010000341.1, read on the forward strand.
TACATCTTAATGTGAAACCTACCAAGTATTTTTTATCCAATAATTTCATCATTACAACTGTTTAATTTTATAATAATTTATCAATTGGTTTTTTTTTAAATAAATACAAATTTTTTTATATAAAAACAATTTAATAACGATTACACTGTTCGGCTAAAAATTTCTTCACGTAAACCTAACAATGGATTCCAGTAGAGATTTATACGCTGATTATCATGCGATTTCCCGATTTTTTACAACTCGTAAGAGTTTTTGAGATATTATCAGTCAAAATGAAGAAAAAGACCATTTTGACTTATTTTCCAGCCCCATTAAATATTAAACAGCAATATTTGAAATCAAAATATTTTTATTGACGTAATAGAAAACAGCTTCCTCTTTGATTTTTAAATTACCACTTGTTTGTCGCTCAATTAGAACTCGAGTTATAACTAAAAAACTAAAACTACGTGATTCAAAAGCAAGGGCCTTCAACCCGCGGCCCGCCGATATGTTTTCTGCGGCCCGCCAACAGCACTCTCAATAACGACTACAAAAAAATAATTTTTAGAAAAAAAATAAAAACCGACTTCGAAAAAATGGACATAGTGGGCAAACTTTAACTAATATAAAAATAAATAAATAAATTAATAATACCTCAAAAATCAAATAAAATTCACTAAAAGGTATAAAATAATTATCTTATTTAGTTACAACTAAACGACGAAATATTAACATGAAATTACTAAAAATAATCTAGTTCACGAATTACTTGATTTTTTAAAAGCGTTTGAATTAAAACTCGAACTATGGATCAGTCAGTTCCAATGAAACATTACCACGCATTTTCCTCATCTGTCATTATTCCAGATTTCGAATATGGACAAATAATATTTCTGCACTTCAGGATCTGAAAACACAATTCCATTTGCGATTCCTTGATTTTCGGAGAGACGAAAAGTACCTGAATTTATTTGCTCGTCCATTCAGCGTTTCGGTTGAAGAAGTTCCGGAAGAATTTCAGATGGAATTGATAGAGCTACAGTGCAATTCAACCTTAAAAAATAAATTTGATGTTGATTTGCTTGATTTCTATTCGAAATACATCTCCATTACAGATTTCCCCAAAATCAGAGATCATGCACTGAAAACAATATCACTTTTTGGATCCACATATACATGTGAGCAGTTATTTTCACGCATGAAAAACATGAAACCCAAAACAAGGACGAGAATCACCGATCTTCACCTTGAGAACAGTTTGAGAATTGCAACCAGCAATATTAAACCAGATATTGATAAACTGGTTAAAAATAAGCAGTGTCAGACATCTCATTGACCAATTGCATTGTATTGATTTTTATTTGCCCCTTTTATTGATGTTGGCTCAATAAATAAATGTTTTCTACTTATCTACTTTTTTAATCATCCTGACCATTGCCAATAAAAAAATCCTTATAAAAATACCTATGGTCCGGCCCGCTGTGCAGAAAAAAAAATTTGGCCCTTGATTTGTAAAACGTTGAAGACCCCTGTTCTAAAGGATAATAATCATAGATACAAACATAAGGTTTTAGTTTTTTAGTTAAAACTCGAGTTCTAATTGAGCTCAAAATAAGTGGTAATTTGTAATTCAAAGTGGAAGCTGCTTTCTATTACGTCAACAAATTATTTTGATTTCAAATATTGCTGTTTAATATTTAATGGGGCTGGAAAATAGGTCAAAATGGTCTTTTTCGTCATTTTGACCGATAATATCTCAAAACTCTGACGAGTTGTAAAAAATTCGGAAAATTACATGATAATCTCTACTAGAACCAGATACATATATTATATTTAAAAGGAATATGTCCTGAAAATTGGTTTTGAATTTTAACTGGCTTTCGGCTAAGTAAAAAGCATAAAAACTTTCAATATTCACGGCATACTGACGCCATGAAAAATAATATTTATAATTACAAAAGACTGATGATGGAGGCCAAGCCTCGAAACTATAGTCTCAAACAAATAAATAATATATATATACATATATCTATATATTTTATATATATGTGGAACTGGACTCTTCATTAATCCCTGCGTCTGGGTTCCGTGTGGCTTGTTGCGTTTTGTGTATAGGGTAGGGTTTAACAAATAAAAGTTTCGCTTAAGATAAAATATTTTTAATACGTATAATATTCCATATACAGGTGAATGACAACTTTCATTAGAAGGGCGTTAATTATAAAGGCGTAATAGTATTATCGTAATCATTAAGAGAGTTCGTAAAGGGGTTGAATCTATCGTGTATCGTTGAATCTGTTCGTGTGACTGTTCTGGTCGCAAGCCAGTTTGCCAGTCGGATTAGTAGTGTCGTCATTGACTGAATGCCAGTCCGTTTGCTAGTGTCGCCAAAGCTCTCCTCGACGTCATCTCGTAAGGGTGGTGGGAGAAATAACTTCACGTGACAAATATTATCATTTATGGGGTGGAATTGAAACAGTCTCGTAGTGGGATTTTACCCTATTTAAGACTTACTTACTCAAATTTCAGAGAATGGTCCTTGTTTGCTGAAAAGGATGAAAAGACCTTCGCAAGGGTTCGTTTGTTGGCGGAAAGGGCTGTCAGTTGAGCAACACATCTGTGCTGTAGATGACCGTAATTAAAAATTTCTATAATAAGATATCAACCCTGCATATATGTCTGTATGTTTATTTGCATCAAGCAGAAGACAACTTCTTTGTTTCTCTTTTGGTAAAAAAAATGTTGTATTATTAATTTAACGAATATTTTTTCTGATAATATAATATTAAATATTTACTTATTAATTTCTCTTCAGCTTTTTTTTATTAAAAAAAATACTAACATGATTAATTATTATTTATCCTTTGATAATTTTACCAGCAAATTAAACCATTTTTTTTTGCTTTTTTTATGAATTTTTTTATTATTTTTTTCCGCCCCCTGAAACTCCCCCATTTCTTTCATATTTTCTATTTTTTATTATATATACACTGTGAAGTGGGCACATAATTAATTTTATATATATTATTTTTTATTTTTTCATAAACGCTTTTGTTTTTCGAATGAGAATATTGTTACAAGGACTTTAATTGAATTGAGTAGATGTATATATATATACCACTAAAAACGATTCATTTTTGTCATGTCAGAGTAGAGATTTAGAAAAAAAAAAAAAAAAAAGATTATAAAAGCAAAATTGTGATGTGTGTTTAGGGAAATCACGGGAAAGAGAGTCTAAAGGTACAGGGGGTGGGGGTTGGGGGGGGGGGTGAAGGAGGCGACAAGTTGATGTTAAGCGTGGGTGGAAGTAATGGAGAGGAAAAAGAATTCTACTTGGCCATATTTATTCTATCCATTTTTTTGAGAGAGAGAGAGAAGATTTTATTCAAATCTATAATTCATTTTAAAAGTTTTTTTTTCATTTATAGGATTTCGTATGTATAAAAGTAAAACGAGACTTTTTAATAGTCTTGCTATTACGATTTCTGTCTGTCTATATATCAGCGGGGTTCTAAACTTATATGTCGGCCTATCCGAAATCGGTGTATTTAATGGGTTACGAAAAATTATAGCAACATAACAATAAGTGAATTCTTCGAGTAGCTATCTGTCAGATATTATTACTTTTTGAAGAATAAAAAATTAAATAAACTGACGTGGCTTCCACATGACTATACTAGTACACCTAGTATAGCATACTGAGGGTTCGGTGCCTAAAATACGAGAATAAGTCAAAAATTACTTACACTTTTAGAGCCCCCGCAGACTGCAGACTTTTTATCGGCCGATAGTTTGGTCTGCTTCTTAATCAGTATGGAGAGGAATGCATATGCGCACACTACAGCGATTCAGTATCGGCCGATAAAAAAGTTTGATGGGCTACCCGATTACATTCAAACTAATCTGTCGGCCAACTATCGGCCGACTGTTTAATCAGTATTGGCGCATACACGCCTGCTCATACATGACGATTGTTTAGTCGGCCGATAGTTCAGTTCGCTCTGTGATTTGGCGTCGTGTGCGTGTATTTTGAATATGGCGTCGCCCAAATCACAATTGTTGATTGTAGAAAGTTCCGTCCAAAAGCTGATTGAAGAAGTCGAGAAAAGACCTGCGCTTTATAAAAAAAGTTTAAAAGAGTACTCGGACGCGAATGTGAAGAAAAAACTGTGGGAGGAAGTTTGCGAAGCAGTTGTTCTTGATTAGAATCGGATGAATCGCAAATATATGACTTGTAAATAACTTAATTTCTCAAAACGCCGAAACGCCATTTCGATCCATAAAAAAACCCTTTTACGAAATAAAGCACTTTCCCCGTATTGTGGCAAAAGTCTCCGGTGAATTTCAGCACCTTCGACACCCTCTGACCACTCCTCGTTGCTCCTATTTGGTGCAATCTGATAGAAGAGCTGACACGCTTATGCTGTTGTAGCTAGACGACAACTGACGCGATCGTGATTAAATTCCGCACACGTGTCCACAGACGCGCCAAGTCAACGCATGCGCATGCTGCCGCCTCCTATCTTAGTTAAATAAAGTTGTAGAACGAAAAGTGTAGGTAATTTTTGACTTTTCTTCGTATATATTTCAATAAATATTTTAACAAAAACTTTTAAATATATTTTATATTAGATACTTTCGTTAAAATATCGAATTAATTTAATAATAATTTAATTATTAACAGTGTCTTAATTCTTAATGATGATTATTATTTAAAGTAGTAAGATGTTACAATAAATTAAGTTGTGTATTATTACAAATATTGAAATTTTTGATAATTAATTCCAAATATTTCGAAGATAATTTCTATAAAAAAAAATAAAACCGACTTCAAAAAAATTAAATTCAACAAATAAAATACACTAAAAGGTATAAAAAATTATATTATTTAGTTACAGCTAAACGAAGAAATATTTACATGAAATCGCTTTTTGAAGTCGGTGCCAAACAAACTATATAAGCGAGCGTACCCGCCAAACGTCCTAAGTAAGATCCGTCGAGTTCGATTCATAAAATGTATATGTTTGGCACAGACTTCAGAAAGTGATTTCATGTTAATATTTGGTCGTTTACTTGTAACTAAATTATATAATTATTTTATTTGATTTTTAAGTTACTATTATTTTATTTGTTGCATTTAATTTTTTTGAAGTCGGTTTTAGTTTATTTTTTTTATAAAAATTATTTTTATTTTTCTCTTTTAGTGATGTTATTAATAGTGACTTAATATAATAATTTGCATGCATCTTGTAAGAGAAAGCGTGGTCAAATGAATCAGAAAATGATAATAAAATTCAATTCATAAATATAGAAATTCTCTAGAAACGTTTGCGGGTTTTAAATGAATGTTTTAAGATTTGATTTTTTTATAAAAGATTTTATTTATTATAATTTCGATTATTTGTTCATAAGAATTGGAGATTTACGTTATTTCGTCATTGATAATATCATCAGAACTTGACCAAATTAATATGGTACTACCCCTAAGGTACCCTCTTTCCAATAAAAAAAGAATCATTAAAATCAGTTCATAAACAAAGAAGTTATATCTGAACAAACATATCAAAAAAGGTCCAATACGAATGAAAAAAAAACGGGACCAATCTTTTTTTTAATGCAATCGAATGCAAGAAGGGGTGCACCAGTAAGGATGCAGCTCCTATGGATCTCGAAAGACCCTTGCATTACCGAAGAGAATGGAAAGCTGATTAAGTGAGAGGGTGTAGACGTAGGTGTCTATGCACTCCGGTTTTGAAAGGTTTGAAGATTATAAGTGCTGGGAAAGATGGAGGCTGGGAGAGAGTTCCAGTTCTTTGAAGTCATGGGGATATATGTATTGGCGAATGAAGTGGTCCGGCACTTTTCTAATTTGACCGCGAAAGAGTGTTGGGAGTCGGCAAAACGCGTGCTACGTGCAAAGCATGCTTTGGGGGAATTATTGATTTTATCTCATCAGAGCACCTGCCGTGATAGTATCTATAGAAAAGGGAAAGGGCAGAGACAATCGGAAGCTAGACTGAGCCCAATGCAAAAAAAATCATCAAAATCGGTTCACAATTGGCGGAGATATGAGGTAACATAGACAAAAAAAATCAGTCGAATTGAGAACCTCCTCCTTTTTGAAGTCGTTTAAAAATTAAGCTGACGTAGCCATACACATGACTTTATCAGACATTTGCGCCCTCTCTTATAGTTGATAAAATAATTTATAAGCAACTCAGGATTTGGATGAAAGCAGTCCTGAAATAAACATGAGAACTACCATATATCCAACCAAAAATCATTTATTAGAAAAGTTTTCCCTTTTAGTGTTGTTTCGAAATCGACGTTTCGTAAGATTTTCCCTCCTTCAAAAGAAACCATCTTTCACAAATATCTTGCGATAGAGTAAGTTCCCCATAAGCTTCTCGAAGCATTCGGTATGATTCAGTAGCAGTTCTCTTCGAATGAAAACAAAAAAAATAATATTAAATGAATTTAACTTTAAAGGACATCATAGATATTAGAGAAATATTTTTACATTGCATATCAGAGAGGTTCGTCCCCTTAGGAATCGAACCCAAGCGCTAACTAAGCTTGCCGGGCCAGTAGCCAAACCCTTAAGACAAATATCTCTCTGACATGCAACATATATAAGTATTATAGCTAGATTTTTCACTCCCTTCAACTCAAAGGGTTTGGCTAGTGGCCCGGCAAGCTTAGTTAGCGCTTGGGTTCGATTCCTAAGGGGACGAACCTCTCTGATATGCAATGTAAAAATATTTCTCTAATATCTATGAAGTCCTTTAAAGTAAAATTCATTTAATAATATTGGTTTATACTGGGTTGATTTTTGAAATAATTTCCATCTTTTTTCAAAAAAAGACACCCAAAAAGATACTTAAATCTTTGTTTTCACTGTAAAAAAATAATATTGTCCGCGAATTTATTGGCACAAATTTCGACATTTTGAACACAGCAAAACAATACTATGCAAACACTTTATCAATTTATCACTTATGCGCGTTTGACACCTGTTGATGGAGCAACAAAGTGCCATCTGTGTCAAATCACAACACTGAATTGGTACGTTATCTGTTTCTCAAATCCCCATTTCATACTTGTACACCTAGAATATTAGAAGGTTTTCTTCAGAGGCGGCCTGTAGATTTATAATAATTGAAGGCAGTCCAGAAGTAAATAAAACCCTGAAGAAGGAGGGAAGATCCTCGGAAACGTCACTTCAAAAGCTGTAAAATGAAAACCTTCCAGTAAATACTATTTTATTGGAATTAATCTTTTTATTTATTCCAGTACTAAATTTACATACCACCCTTTCTTACTGCCTCCTTACTCAGTGTTAGTTGGTGTGCAGAGAATACTTTACGAGTTCCTATCATCATCCAAATCCAGAGATAATAATATATCAGTTCGTCTCAAAAATAAAAACTTCAAACTTAATTTATAATTATTTACCCCCGCCCCTACTTCTTAAATGTGGGCTCATTAATTAGACTATTTTATTAGAAATATCAGCTTTCTTTGATTTTTGTTTAGAAATTTTATTAGCCCCCCCCCCCCTCTTTTGGATAACTATCAATTTCACATAAGGAGTCATTTTCATAAACACAGAAATTATTTAACGAAAATCTTTTGAATTATTTTGGAGATTTTTTTATTTATCTCTATACATATTTCGGGCTATGAACCCTTCATCAGGAGGTTTATATGATTAGTATATACTAATCATATATTCAGTTTTCTGTTAAACCTCCTGATGAAGGGTTCATAGCCCGAAATATGTATAGAGATAAATAAAAAAATCTCCAAAATAATTCAAAAGATTTTTTAATTTTATTTCCACTTTGTTTAACACCACAAGAACCCGTTAAATAATTCCTGTGTTTAATATGTTTCACTATAAACCAACACCGCTTTCCCTAAACTTCATTTTCATAAAGTCATATAGGCTGCATCGAGGGGTGATCCGCGATTGGAAGTAAATGAACACCTTTTTGGAAGTATTTTGGAAGTACTTGGAAATATTTGAAAGCACTTGGGAAAATTTGAAAGTACTTGGAAATATTTGGAAGTACTTGGAAATATTTGGAATTACTTGGAAATATTTGGAAGGTCTTGGAAATATTTGGAAGTACTTGGAAATATTTGAAATTACTTGGAAATATTTGGAAGCACTTGGAAATATTTGAAAGTACTTGGAAATATTTGAAATTACTTGGAAATATTTGGAAGGACTTGGAAATATTTGGAAGTACTTGGAAATATTTGAAATTACTTGGAAATATTTGGAAGCACTTGGAAATATTTGGAAGTACTTGGAAATATTTGAAATTACTTGGAAATATTTGGAAGGTCTTGGAAATATTTGGAAGTACTTGGAAATATTTGAAATTACTTGGAAATATTTGGAAGGTCTTGGAAATATTTGGAAGGTCTTGGAAATATTTGGAAGTACTTGGAAATATTTGGAATTACTTGGAAATATTTGGAAGGTCTTGGAAATATTTGGAAGTACTTGGAAATATTTAAAATTACTTGGAAATATTTGGAAGCACTTGGAAATATTTGAAAGTACTTGGAAATATTTGAAATTACTTGGAAATATTTGGAAGCACTTGGAAATATTTGAAAGTACTTGGAAATATTTGGAATTACTTGGAAATATTTGAAATTACTTGGAAATATTTGGAATTACTTGGAAATATTTGGAGTACTTGGAAATATTTGGAAATACTTGGAAATATTTGGAATTACTTGGAAATATTTGGAAATACTTGGAAATATTTGGAAGGTCTTGGAAATATTTGGAAGTACTTGGAAATTTTGTTTTGATATTCACCCTAGTTTTTCAGCTAGAGCGTTCAAAAAATTTGGACATGTATATTAACATACTAACAAACATTTTGACAAAATAATCAATATCTCGTAAAATATAATTTTTTTGATGTTCACACTTTAAAGCTTTTTTAACCGACTTAATGGTTATTATCATTATAGTTATTTTGTTAACTTTAGTTAACATCGAGGAAATTTTCGAAAAAAAAATCATAAAATCATAAAAAGTCATCATTTTTATAAATCAATTAATTAATCATTATAAAATTTATGCGTATCCATATATGTCTTGCCCTCAAAAACCGTTAAGAATATTCCTAGAAGATTTTTAATAGCAATTTTAGATTTTAGACAACAATGTGTTTTAAAGTAATAGAATAAAGATGGAAAATAAACAAAAAAAAAAAAAAGGCTAGAAATGGCCTAACCTTTTTCGCCACTATTTTATTACAGCCCAGGAGAGTTTATGTGTCTTGGGGGAGAAGCTATTAAGCTATTAGCAGGTCAACAGGTCAATATCCACCCACGTAGTCTATTTTAATATCAACATAAAACAAGAATAAATTGTTTATTCAACAAAAACTGCGTTTAAAGGTGAAAAAATATATATATTTACTTCTTGGCCAGTGAAATAACAAATCCTACAACTACTATGTACGTTATTAATGTCATTTTTAAAATTATAATAAAACTATTAATTGATATGAGTTTCATAGGAGATTCATAAAGAGAAATCAATGAGGTTGTTTTCTTGAAAAGTTTTTGTTTTGCCGAGAGTAGCAGAGTTGTTGATTCACAAAGAGAAACAAAGAAATTGTCTTCTGTTTGATGCAAATAAACATATACACATATATATCAAGATGATATATCTGTCTATATATATTATTTATTTGGCTAGCTTTCCAGTGACGAAGGAACACCAAGTTTTCAATATCCATATGATATTGACTCCATGAAAAAAATTTATAATTGAAGAAAGACTGATGATGAAGACTAAGTCTTCGAAACTATAGTCTCAAACAAATAAATAATATATATATACAGATATATCATCTTGATATATATGTGTATATGTTTATTTGCATCAAGCAGAAGACAATCTCTTTGTTTCTCTTTGTGAGGTTGTTTTCTGCTTGATGCAAATAAACATATGCATCTAAAAGAAAAAAAAATAAGCTGACGTGTTCTGATGTGGCCATCTACTTGACTTTACCATACAACCTGGCCCCTCACTTATATTTAATATTTAATCAAATTATTTATAACCATGTAGGGGGGGCTTAGTTTTTCCATTTTAGACTCCTGGAGGCCCACTGATTATGTATACAAAATTTGGTTGAGTTTGGTAAACGGCCAAGATTTTCATTTTTTGCCCATACCCCCTCCCCCTTTTTGGGCGGTTAATTTTTGCATTTTTAGACTCCTGGAGGCCCACTGATTATGTATACAAAATTTGGTTGAGTTTGGTAAACGGCCAAGATTTTCATTTTTTGCCCATACCCCCTCCCCTTTTTGGGCGGTTAATTTTTGCATTTTTAAACTCCTGGGGGCCCACTGATTATGTATACAAAGTTTGGTTGAGTTTGGTAAACGGCCAAGATTTTCATATTTTGCCCATACCCCCTCCCCCTTTTTGGGCGGTTAATTTTTGCATTTTTAAACTCCTGGGGGCCCACTGATTATGTATACAAAGTTTGGTTGAGTTTGGTAAACGGCCAAGATTTTCATATTTTGCCCATACACCCTCCCCCTTTTTGGGCGGTTAATTTTTGCATTTTTAGACTCCTGGGGGCCCACTGATTATGTATACAAAATTTGGTTGAGTTTGGTAAATGGTCAAGATTTTTAATTTTTAACCCTCCCTCCCCCCCTTAATTTTGGGTCCATATGCACCAAAATCTAATCAGCTCTTATTCTCAATGAACCAAAACTACGTGTGAAATTTGGTTTTAATATTCACACTAGTTTTTGAGCTAGCTCGTCCACAAAAATTGGTAACGCACAGACTAACAGACAGACTAACTAACTAACAGACATTTTGAAAAAACAATTATTATATCGAAAAATATAATTTTTTCAATGTTTACTTATAAGAGCTTTTTTGTAGAGGGAAATGCCATGGTTTCGCTTAATTTTTTTAATCAAAATAGTTTAAGCCGTTTCTGAGATATTTCGAAAAAAAAATAACGAAAAAAGCACTTTTTTCATGCACGATTACAATCCTTGACCATACCCTGTATAGTAAAGTAATTATTGATTGTTTATATAAATGAAAAAATACAAATCTTTTATAAAAAACAATCCAAAACACATTTATTCAAAAGCCAAACGTTTTGGGAGAATTTCTCCCTTTTTCAATGGTCAAATTTTTACAAAAAAGAAAAAAGTTTCTTTCTCTAGAATTTAGAAAGCAACACTAAGTACTAAATATTTTTATAAATAGACAATTGTACATTGACATCCTCGACTTTGCAGATTTCTTCAGGTCTTCAAATAGTCATGCCACACATTCGTCTAAATTTTCTTGTTAACTTTGTTACCATTGAAGACCATTATTAACAAGTTAACAAGAAAATTTAGACGAATGTGCGGCATGACTTATTTGAAGCCCTGAAGAAATCTGAAAAGTGTTGGCTGATAAATAAAAAAAGGCACACATAAAAACTTGTCCTTATTTTTAACCGATTTCAAAAAAGAGGAGGTCCTCAATTCGAGTGATTTTTTTTTGTGCCTATGTTACCTGATATCTTCGCCAATTGTGAATGATTTTTTTTTGCATTGGGTTCAGTCTAGTTTCCGATTGGTCCCGTTTTTTTTTCATTGGTATTGGACCTTTTTTGATATGTTTGTTTAGGCATAACTTCTTTGTTTATGAACCGATTTCGAAGATTCTTTTTATATTGGAAAGAGGGTATCTTAGGGGTCGTCCTTTATTAATTTAGTCAAGTTCTGATGATATGATAAATGACGAATTAACGTAAATATCCAATTCTTATGAGCAAATAAATAAATAAATAAAATAAATAAATTATAATAAATAAAATCTTTTATAAAAAATCAAATCTTAAAACATTCATTTAAAACCCGCAAACGTTTCGAGAGAATTTCTATGTTTATGAATTGAATTTTATTATCATTTTTTTATTCATTCGCCCGACGCTTTCTCTTACAAGATGCATACAAGGTATTTATATTAAGTCACTATTAATAACATTACTAAAAAGAGAAAAATAAAAATAATTTTTATAAAATAAAAAAAACCGACTTCACAAAAATTAAATGCAACAAATAAAATAATAAAACTCAAAAATAAAATAAAATAATAATCTTATTTAGTTACAACTAAACGACCAAATATTTACGTGAAATCACTTTTTGAAGTCGGTGCTAAACAAGCTATATAAGCGAGCGTACCCGCCAATAGTACTAAGTAAAATCCGTCTAGTGCGATTCATAAAAGGTATATGTTTGGCACCGACTTCAAAAAGTGATTTCATATAAATATTTCGTCGTTTAGTTGTAACTAAATAAGATTATTATTTTATACCTTTTAGTGGATTTTATTTTATTTGTTGCATTTAATTTTTTTCCTATTATAAACTTTCAAATTAATACAAATTATGTACGGAAATGATAATAATAGTTTAAATCACGTTTATTGCACATTTTTAATGTGGAAAAACTCATCAGAATGAACGAAGTTTCGATATTTAATTCATTCGACCCATATAGTCAGAGTCTTTGCACAACACTTGAAAACAACTTGTTAACTAAATGTGAATTTAGTAGATGATTTCCTTTGATTGGTATAATTCTATAACTGGCTGTGACGTCACCACTAATGAAGCATATTATAATATTTTCTCTGCATTAAAACGAGCATATAAGGATTTTCGTTAATAGAATTTAATTTCTCTGCGTGTATGATGATTATATGTATGCATCGAGTATAGATAAGGTCGCAATTGAATGAATCTACAATCTATAAAGTCATTTAATATTAATTGGTTTCTCTGTCTCTTTCTCCATTAATTTAAGCAGGTATAGGTACAAAGTGTTCCCTATGGTAATTCCACTATTTTACTTTAGGTAAATGCTTTGAGGGCATAATTATATTTTCTCTTAGAATTAGCCAACGACCGATAGAGATTCAATTGGCGAGATTTCGTATCAGAAAATCCGGCTTATTACCACAATCAAACTTTGAAAAGCGCATACTTACTTATATATACTCATTCAGTAGTTTTCAGCTCCACACTCTATTCATACAAATCTAGCTTATTACTTTATGATTGGAAGGATTATACAGGGTGTTTAGGAAAAACATTCCAAGACTTCGGGGCGTGATTCCCCAAATCAAAATTAGATTAAAAGTTCCAATAAACATAGGTCTAGAAACGCTTCGTATTCTGTCTGGCTGCCATTTTTTTTTTTTTAAGAAAATCGTCTATCTTGAGAACTGATCTAGGGATCTTTATGAAATTTGGTACACATGTACTTAACTACATTATCTAATATATATTTAAAAAAGTACCTAAATTTTATCTTAAAAAATTTTCAAAATGGCGGCCATTAAAATTTTTAATTGAGAATAACTTTTTAATCTTTCATTTTATTAAAATTAGTATCATTATATAAAATGTTACCCTTTTTATTTTGAACAAAATTACACCTTATTTTTTAAGATCCGATAAAAAATAACAAAGTTATGACAAAATTTCTAGGAAAATAGAAGGAAATGATGTCGGTCTCAAAATTCGGTCCACGCTTACACACATTTTGTCATAACTTCCTTATTTTTTATCGGATCTTGAAAAATATGGTGTCATTTTGTTCAAAATGAAAAGAGTAAGATCGAATGATATGATAATTTTAATAAAATTAAAGATTAAAAAGTTATTCACAATTAAAAATTTTAAATGACCGCAATTTTGAAAATTTTCAAGATAAAAATTACGAACTTTTTTTAAATAGTAGATAATGTAGTTGAAATGAAGACATTACGAAGGATAATGAACGTGACCAGGCTCGATAGGATGAAGAGTGAAGATATTAGAGAAAAATGTGGAATACAAAAGGTGGGCGAATGGGTTAAAAGAAGAAGAGCGGAATGGTATGCGCATGTGAGAAGAATGCCAGAAGACCGACTGGTAAAGAAAGTGATGACAAACAAGCCGGTTGGAATAAGAAGTAGAGGTCGTCCTAAGAAGAGATGGTATGACGTTCTGGAAGAAACAAACCTATAGGTTTAAAAAATAAGAAGAAGAAGAAGAAGATAATGTAGTTAAGTACATGTGTATCAAATTCCATAAAGATATATACATCCGTTCTCAAGATAAACGTTTTTCTTAGAAAAAAAAAAAAAAAAAATGGCGGCCAGACAGAAAACGAAGCGTTTTTGGACTTAGTTTATTGAAACTTTTCATCTAATTTTGATGTGGGGAATCACACCCTGAAGTCTTGGAACGCTTTTTCTAAAAACCCTGTATATTCAAAATATGTTATTGATTTTTTTTTACTTATTTAATTATAAACTAAATACAAATCTTTTATAAAAAATAAACCTTTAAGGGATTGATTTTAATTAAAGATTTGTATTTATTTATTCTTATTATTAATAAGTACCTGGAGGCACCTAGCGATGCTCGGTAACTTCTTCCTTCAGTTGAAAGCTTTATTTTAATATTATTTTTAATTTAAAATTCTGATTAAAAGGTCGATTTTTATTTGAGAGCCGCTTTCAAATTAAAAAAATACAAAAATATATAATAGTGGCCCAATGAGGCCCCCACACCTCCACCCCGCTCGACCTCACCCCGAAACCTCTCCCTACCCCCGGATTCCCCACTACTGCGACCCACCTTCTGCACCTGTTTTTAACCGACTTCAAAAAAGGAGGAGGTTCTCTATTCGATTGAATTTTTTTTTTTTTTTTTTTTTTTTTTTTTTTTTTGTGCCTATGTTACCTCATATCTCCGCCAATTGTCAACCGATTTTGAAAATTTTTTTTGCATTGGGTCCAGTCTAGCTTCCGATTGGTCCCATTTTTTTCGATTTTTTTTCATAGGTATTAGACCTTTTTTATTAGGTTTGTTTAGGTTTGTTTAGACCTAACCTCTTTGTTTATGAACCGATTTCGATGGTTCTTTTTTTATCCGAAAGGGGTGTCTTAGGGATGGTGTCATATTAATTTGGTCAAGTTCTGATGATATAATCACTATTAATAACATCACTAAAAAGAGAAAAATAAAAATTTTTAAGAAAAAAATAAAAACCGACTTCAAAAAATTAAGTGCAACAAATATAAAAATACACTAAAAGGTATAAAATAATTATTATCTTATTTAGTTACAACTAAACGACGAAATATTAACACGAAATTACTTTTTGAAGTTGGTGCCAAACATATACCTTTTATGAATCGCACTCGACGGATCTTACTTAGTACGTTTGGCGGGTACGCTCGCTTATAGGTATAGTTTGTTTGGCACCGACTTTAAAAAGTAATTTCGTGTTAATATTTCGTCGTTTAGTTGTAACTAAATAAGATAATAATTATTTTATACACTTTTAGTGTATTTTTATATTTGTTGCACTTAATTTTTGAAGTCGGTTTTTATTTTTTCTTAAAAATTTTTATGATTCAATCATATGATTCATTTTTATTCATCCAATTGTTAATAAATAAAACCTATCAAAATGTATTGTTTTTTCAGAAAATTGAGACCTGCTTATGCGAAATATATTTTTAAAAAATTCTTGATTATTTTTTATTCTATTAAATAAATAAAGTTCTTTATAAAAACAATTATAAAATGTTTATTAATATTTCTACCGTTTAGGAGAACAAAATATGTTAAAATCCACTATCACAATACTTCTTCAAGGCCTTTTAGAACAATGAAACAGACAACCCATTGTCTGCCTGGGTATAAAAGGAAAAGGAAACCTTTTTTAAAACTCTACGAATGGGATTTGTCTAGCTGAGAATAATTAATTTGATTATGAAAAAACCCATCAAAAACAATTTTGTCGAAGATGAAAACCCCTAACCCGTGAATTTCATCAAAATCGGTAGAGTCGTTATCAAAATATAACCAAGATACAAATATATAAACAAACATATATACAAATAAATAAATACACAATTTTGCTCGTTTAATAAGAGTAGATTTATTAATTGAATCAAGAAATGAACAACCTTATTAATTTCTCTTTATGAACAATATTTAATTTTCCATTCATATTTCATGATAGATTCAAATTTCAAAAGTTTTTAGTTTCCAGTTTCAATTACGAAAATAAATTCATTTTTCATTTAATTTTTGCATAATTTATGAGCCCATAATTTCAATCTATGAGGTGAAATATGGTATAGGTATACCTACCATATAGCTATAATAGTAACATTGTAAGAATCTAGTGTAAATTTGCATCTATTAAATATGAAATGAATCTAGGATGCTAAAATTTGGCATTAATACTAGATAATAAAGGAAAAATACGAAAAATTAAGATTTTCTCTCTTTCAATCTCTAAAAATGAAGGGGTGAAGATTGTAGGGTAAATTTCCATCTAATATATATGAAATTAATGCTAAAAAAAGTATGCTAAAATTTGGCATAATAGTAGAGTTTGGGGGATTAATAAAAGTAAAAATTAATCACAAAAACTTTACTACCCTTAACCTTTAAAATGAAGAGGTAAAATCTGTAGGTTAAATCAACTCTTTCAAAAAAATAAATAAATAAAAATAAAAGCTACATTATTAGCTTAAATAAGAAAGGAAATCCCACCCAAAAGATTTCGCTGTAAAAACAGGCCATGTTCGAAAAAGTAGTGAAATCTATGAGGGAGCAGCCAAGTTAAATTCGTCAGGAATAATTAAGTTGAGAAAATAGTTTATTTTCAATTAAAATGCACTCTTTCCATTTTGAATGACAATCTAAAATTGTGGATTCTAAATTTTTAATTTAGATTATTTTCATGAAACTTGGCTGGTTTTCTGGTCACGAATTTATCATAGTTCGTTTATATCCTAACGGCATAATTCGTAACAACCAAGTTTTATGAAAATAATTTAAATTAAAAATTTAGAATTCTATAAATCTATCCATCATTCAAAATGGAAAGAATGTATTTTAATTGAAAGTACTATTTTTTCAACTTAATTATTCTTGGCGAATTTAACTTGGCTGTTCCCTCCTAGATTTCACTACTTTTTCGACCTTGGCCTGTTTTTTCACAGAAATGTTTAAGGTGGGATTGATTTTTTTTAAAAGATTTATATTTATTTATGTATATTAATAATTTATTATTTGAATCAAGAAGAGGACAACCTTATTGATTTCTCTTTATGATCAATATTTAATTTTTCATTCATATTTCATGATAGATTCAAATTTCAAAAGTTTTTAGTTTCCAGTTTCAATTAGAAAATAAATTCATTTTTCATTTAATTTTTGCAAAATTAAAGAGCCCATAATCCCAATCTATGAGGTGAAATATAATATATACCTACCTATAGCTATAATAGTTTGGCGTGAATATATAATAAAAATAAAATAAAAACTAGTAGGTTTTAAAGTAATTTAATAAATGAACGAAATCTTTATTTATTATTATAGGAATGATACAAACGCTATGCACGTCCAAATTGTACTTAATCGCTTTTTTTACTTTACCATACAGCGTATGGTCAAGTATTGTAATCGTGCATGAAAAAAGTGGTTTTTTCCTTCATTTTTTTTGAAATATCTCATAAACGGCTGAAACTATTTTGATTAAATAAATTGTGCAAAACCATGGCATTTTGCTCTATAAAAAAGCTAAAATAAGTGAACATGAAACAAATTATATTTTTCGAGATAATAATTGTTTTGTCCAAATGTCTGTTAGTCTATACGTTACCAAGTTTTTGTGGACGAGCTAGCTCAAAAACTAGTGTGAATATCAAAACCAAATTTCACAGGTAGTTTTGGTCCATTGATTTTTCGTTTATTGGGCCACGCAGGTGGGGGCCTCCACTAACAAGAAATATTTACATTATCGGGTGAGTTTAATTACAGGATTATTTACATGATTATAGGAATATTAACATAATATATTTACAAAAAAAAAATTTCTTTTTTCTTTTTTTTCTTTTTTATATACAATTTTTAGCGCATGGTGATTTCCCTATAAGTTCTCCTGTTGAAGCTGTAAAAATTCATTAATGAACCCCTCATCGCCCTGAAGGTCATATCGTATAAAGTTCTCTGAGAAATTCCCAGGGCGACAAGGGGAGGCACCGCTTTATGCCACCACACTCCCTTCCACGAGAGTGTGATGGCTTCAACTCTCACAGAACCCGAGCCCACCCCAAACCTTGCCGCAATGTTGCTCACCAGACTGGAGTTGCCCTTATAATAATTGATTTTGTTTCTGTGGGCAACCCCCAGTCCGAGGAGCGCTGACACTATCTGAACATCCAGAACCCACACCGTCCCCGACCCGTCCTTCGCCACGATGTCTGGCTTCCTGTTCCCGGCCGAGCTCTGATATAAATATTCGAGCTCGACCCGCATTCCCTTTTTAATAAGTTCATCAGCCAGACGTCTCACCACCGCATCATGCCTCCTGAGCCTTCCATCGTGCAGAGCTGATTAGATTTTGGTGCATATCGACCCAAAATTAAGGGGATAATCAGTGGAAGCCCAGAAGTCTAAAAATGTAAAAACTAACCCCCCAAAATGGGGGGGGGGGTGTAGGGTCAAAAAATGAAAATCTAGGCTCTTTTATCAAACTCAACCAAATTTTGTATACATAATAAGTGGGCACTCCATGGAGTCTAAAAATGCAAAAATTAACCCCTCCCCTACAATATTATAAATAATTATATTAAATATTAAATACAAGTGAGAGGCAAGGTTGTATGGTAAAGTCAAGTGGATGGCCATATCAGAATACGTCAGCTTATTTTAAATAATTTAAACCTTTTTCTATTTGACCGAATTATACCTATTATATTCGTGAGAATATTGAATAAAATTTCATTTTTAAGCAAAAGCTTATATAGAAATTTACATGCTAACATCCCAATTGATATTCAAATAATAATTAAAAAAAAAAAAACTCGACACATTTGGATGCTGTGCTACATTATATAAAATTTATCTCTCTCTCTCTCTCACACACACACACACCTGCTCTGGTTATTTTATAATATTTACTTTATCCATGGTAGGAAAAAAAAACTTTTCTCTTCTTTTTTTTTTTGGATTTAAAAAAAATATTCAAGCCCATGTTTAAATAACCCAAAACATTGTTTTAGAAAGTAAAATAATAATAAAAATAATAATGAAAAAAAAAGTATCAAATTTTTTTTTCAATTATCAATTTTTGAAAATGAAATTAGAGATAGAAATTTTTTTTGCGTGTGTTTCCACTTGAATAAATTTAAACTTGGTTTGTTATTTTTTAATACTTTCACTTTACTACTAGTATTATCTATAGATAAAATGCTAAATAAAAGTATTACATTTGGAAATTTTAGGGAACAGGTTGTTATAGAAAATTAAAACTTAGTACAGATGCATGAATAGAAATCAATGAGGTTATCCTCTGCTTGATGCAAATAAACATAAGCATGATATATATAACTATATATAAATTATTCTGATTCAAGTTCATACTTATATTAGATTGCACCAACTGCAAGCCCCGCCTTCGGTGAGCCTCTTGCTAGCCAAGGGGTTTGCATCCTCGAACTCCAGTCCCTTGAAGACTCCCTCTCCTCCATCTCCAACCACTCTCCATCCCACCGACCCTCTCCCCAACCCCGGAACTTCTCCCCCGCCTCTGATCACCATCCATCCCAGTAAACCTTCCCCCTGGACCTCCACCTCCCAACCCCACACTGAACCTTCTCCTCAGAACCCCACCTTACAACCCTTGGGAGGGGGCATACATAGATAGTTACAGAGACAGGCACAAATGGCCTTTAGTAGAATGTGATTAGTATTCAGGGTAAGGGCTTAAAAAACAAAAAAAAATATTGAATTTTTTTCACTTTTATTTTCTAATCGCGACGTTTTGTTTACAATTTTGACTTCTTCAGGCTCTACAAAAAACATATAATACAAACATAAACAAATGGACATATATAAAACAAGATACTCCCATTACCTCAGATTTTCTCCAGTAAAAATTTCACTTCCAATATTAATATGAAAGGTATTTTAATATTGGCGGTACAATCGATGTAACAATGAATTTTTTGATGGGAAAAAACTAAGGCAATAGAAATATCTTATTTTATATGTATGTACATTTGTCGATGTTTGTATGTTTTTTTCTAGAGCCTGTAGAAGTCCAAATTGTGGACGAAACGTCGTGATTAGAAAATAAAATTAAAAATTCAATAATTATTTGATTCTTCATACTCTGAAAACTAATTAAATATAATGAATATAAATATCTTTATATACTACCATGATGAAAAAATACCCGGTCATCTCAATTTAAAATTCGTGCGCAATTACTATAGGTGTATTTTTTTAATGTTGGTACACCTTTTGTTTAACATTCCCTCCAAATTTCAGCTTGACAACTTGCCATTTGTGTTAACTACAGCGACTTTATTTACATCAACTTTTTGCTTATCTTCGATTTTCAATATGGAAGAAATTATTGAGCCACTAATTTGTATTAAATTTTATGTTAAAAACGAAATTAATCGTTCTGATACGTTCAAAATGTTAGGTAGGTGTTATGGTAACACTGCTTTATCGAAAACTACAGTGAATGAATGGTATTATTTATTTGTTAGAGACTATAGTTTCGAAGATTTGACATTCATTCTCAGCCTTATAGCAACATCTATTCAGATATAATCTTTGAACCCATGAGAAATAACAGAAAAAATATTTCTTATTATCAATGCTGAATCATTATATATGTTACCGGCCAAACCCGATTTCAGGACAAACTAGTTTGGCCTAGGCTAAACTAGTTTGTCCTATACGCAATAGGATTAACTAGTATAGCCTAGTCCAAACTAATTTGTCCTAAGCCCGATAGAATAAACCAGTTTAACCTAGGCCAAACTAGTTGATCCTGATATAAATACGCATAATCTAGGATAAACTAGTATGGCCTAGTCCAAACATTCTAGTATATTTAGAAAGTCAAAATAAATAGATAAACTGAATAAAATACTCCGTAATTGGAAAAATAATCATTTTTATTAAAACGATAATGATTCGTCGTTAAAAGTTATGGATAATTGGTAATACAAACAATCATACTATAACAAATTTAATAAGTGTTTTTTAATAGAAGCAATAATCATATATATGTCCTGGCCACATCGTAAAATTGACCATTTCATGAAATGCTCGAGAATTTCATGAAATGGTCACATGTGAATATTTCATGAAATTCTCGGGCATTTCATGAAATGGTTAATTCTACGATGTGGCCACGACACATATCTCAATTATTAAAATTGTTATTTATTTTTACATGGTGTGCTTTGGTGGCACTTAGAATTGCAGAGTATCATTGCCTTCTTGCACTGGCATCTGTTTGTGGAACAGTTTTTGTTTCAGCATGTACAAGTCTTGACATGTTTACTCAATTACTTTCGACTCTGCTAAATTGGCTTAGACTAGGCCATTCTAGTTTATCCTAGAGTGTGCGTATTTATATCAGGATCAACTAGTTTGGCCTAGGCTAAACTGGTTTATCCTATCGGGCTTAGGACAAATTAGTTTGGACTAGGCTATAATAGTTAATCCTAGCGCGTATAGGAAAAAAAGGTTAGCCTAGGCCCCTAGGCCAAACTAGTTTGTCCTGAAATCGGGTTTGGCCCGCAACATAAATATAATTGAAAAGTTTTTATATATCATTATATATATATGTTTATTTGATTCAATCAAAGGACAACTTAATTGATCTCTCCTTATAGTCAATATTTAATTTTTCACTCTTATTTCATGATAGATTCAAATTTCAAAAGTTTTTAGTTTCCACTTTCAATTAGAAAAGAAATAATCCAATTTTCAATAAAAATAAAAATTCAAGAGCCCATAATATATGTTTTGAAAAAGGAGAACATAATAAATAAATAAATATCTGTAGCTATTAATTAAATGTTTATTTATTTGTAAGTTCGAAAACTCGTTATCTCGTTTAAATTCAACCACTGGAATGCTTGGTAGTTCATTTTAAAATTGAAAAAAAAACTTCAAGGAGTGGCTGGCTGGCTTTTGTGTTTGAAGTCGAATTGGGTTTCTTCAAATTTATTTGATGCCTTTGATTGGATATTGAAACAAAAGAGAAGAGTGAAGAAAAAAATCCAGCTGGCTCTCTTTCATCAGAAAGTGTTCTTATGTGGTTTGACTAAAGAATTTAATTTATCCTTTTGAGCAGAAGGTATTTTTAATTTATCCCTGCCGTCTTCTGAAGAAGACAAGGCTAAAAGAAAGGGTTGTCCATTCTGCGAAATAACATTCCGTTGGGCTAAGAAAGGGTTATACAGGATACTATGGTACCAAGGCAATTCCCATTCAGGCAACGATATCGCTGACATTATTGCGGTTGATCCTTTTAAAACATTTCTAATTCATATTCTAGGTGTAGACACTGTAGTATATTACACTGCTCGACAAAAATTAAAGAAAAATTTCTCCTCGTAAACCTAACATTGGATTCCAGTAGAGTTTTATACGCCGATTATCATGCAATTTCTCGATTTTTTATTACACGTCAGAGTTTTGAGATATTATCGGTCAAAAATAATTTTTATAAAAAAATAAAATAAAACCGACTTCAAAAAACTTAAATGCAACAAATTAAAAATAATAATAACTTTGAAAATAAAATAATTATCTAATTTAGTTACAACTAAACGACGAAATATTAACATGAAATTATTTTTGAAGTCGGTGCCAAACAAACTATACCTATATAAGCGAGCGTACCCGCCAAACGTACTAAGTAAGATCCGTCGAGTGCGATTCATAAAATGTATATGTTTGGCACCGACTTCAAAAAGTAATTTCATGTTAATATTTCGTCATTTAGTTGTAACTAAATAAGATTAATTATTTTATACCTTTTAGTGTATTTTATTTTATTTTTAAGTTATTATTATTTTATTTGTTGCATTTAAGTTTTTTGAAGTCGGTTTTATTTTTTTTTATAAAAATTATTTTAATTTTTCTCTTTTTAGTGATGTTATTAATAGTGACTTAATATAATACGTTGCATGCATCTCTTAAGAGAAAGCGTCAGGCGAATGAATCAGAAAATGATAATAAAATTCAATTCATAAATATAGAAATTATTTCGAAACGTTTGTGGGTTTTAAATGAATGTTATAAGATTTTTTTTATAAAAGATTTTATTTATCATAATTTCGATTATTTGCTAATAAGAATTGGAGATTTACGTTATTTCGTCGTTGATCATATCATCAGAACTTGACCAAATTAATATGGCACCATCCCTAAGATACCCCCTTTCCAATAAAAAAGAATCATCGAAATCGGTTCATAAACAAAGAAGTTAGGCCTAAACAAACCTAACAAAAAAGGTCTAATACCAATGAAAAAAACAGGACCAATCTGAAGCTAGACTGAACCCAATGCAAAAAAAATCATCAAAATCGGCTCACAATTGGCGGAGATATGAAGTAACATAGACACAAAAACAAAATTCAGTCGAATAGAGAACCTTCTCCTTTTTAAAAGTCGGTTAAAAATGACGAAAAAAGCCATTAGATATTAAACAGTAATTTTCTTGCAACGAAATTTTCTCTGGAGAGAGACGGACTGGTAGAAATTTTAAGTGAATGTAATGGAAGGCAGCCCAGAGGTAGTGAGGAAAGAAAAAATTAACACATATAAAATACGGTGTAATTTATTGGAATCCTTCCTCCTTTCCTTTCAAACCGACGTTTCGGAGGATTTTTCCCTCCTTCTTCAGGGTTTCAAAGGGTCAAAGGGTCAATGAACATTTTATTTGTTTCATTCATTGACCCTTTGAAACCCTGAAGAAGGAGGGAAAAATCCTCCGAAACGTCGGTTTGAAAGGAAAGGAGGAAGGATTCCAATAAATTACACCGTATTTTATATGTGTTAATTTTTCTTTCCTCACTACCTCTGGCCTGCCTTCCATTACATTCACTATTAAACAGTAATATTTGAAATCAAAATATTTTGTTGACTCTAAGAGAAAACAGCTTCCTCTTTGATTTTCAAATTAACACCTGTTTTTCGCTCAATTAGAACTCGAGTTATACCTAAAAAACTAAAAACATTTGTTTTTATCTATGTTTATTATCCTTTATAATAACGTAGTTTTAGTTTTTTTAGTTATGGCTCGAGTTCTAATTTAGCTAAAAACAAGTGGTAATTTGAAAAACAAAGAGGAAGATGTTTTCTATTACCTCAACAAAATATTTTGAATTCAAATATTGCTGTTTAATATCTAATGGGACTCGAATATAAGTCAAAATGGCCTTTTTCGTCGTTTTGACCGATAATAACTCTGACGAGTTGTAAAAAATCAGGAAATTGCATTTTAATCAGCGTATATAACTATACTAGAATCCATTGTTAGGTTTACGAGGAGAAATTTTTTTCGAATAGTGTTATTGATAATTGAGTATCGTCTCTATTAAACTGCAAAAGAAAGAAAACCACGAGAGATAAAACAGCTGATAAATCAAAGGTATTATGGAACATTTTTAGAGTTATTTATTCACTCATATTTCATGATAGATTCAAATTTCGAAACTTTTTAGTTTATTTCGCATAATTCAAGAGTCCATAATACCTATGTTTTAAAAAAAGAGGAGAACATAATATTAAATATAGTCCAATGGGGAGGGTTGGGCAGATAGGCTAGGCTAGGCGGTATCATCCTGCTAACCAAGTGGACCCGGGTTCGAATCCGACTCGAGGCATTCGGCTAAAATCTGACCACCGGAGTAGAAACAAAATTTAAAAAATAAATAGTATCGTAAATTGGCTTATGGCCGAAATGCCAAAAAAAACCCATGAAGTGTTTGATTCAAGTAGATATTTCACCTAGTGGTATTAATAACAGGGCCGTGCCATGCTATGATGCAGAGACGCGGCCGCATCAGGCGGCATAGTAAGGGAGCGGCATAAGCAGCGAAATCAAAATATAATTGAAACCATTCAATAATTAATTATCTTTACACAATGCTTTTTCTCTATTGGTCCATGTACAATACAAAAAGTGTAAAGTTATGGACAATCTGGAAATGATCGGATGAAAATTGCTGCAGAAAATCTTGAATGCACAGGAATTCTTTTCAAAAACTAAAGTTAGAGCAAGAAGGAAAAAGCGTTAATTTAACTATGAAGAAACTGTCGATGAACCCTTAACAGAGGAGATTAAACTTAAAATAAACATTTTGACTTATATTCTGGACATTACCCTCAATTCTTTGAATGAACGATAATTCTGAAAACGCATAGCCAAAATTTTCAGTTTTTATAAGACATTTTAAGACTCAAGTATATAGATGACAAAAAAAAAACCAGTGTCTGTCAATACTTTCAGTAGAAAATAAATCAAATATATATAAATGATCTTCAAGAAGAATTACGTGATGTATCCCGAATGCTACCATATTCTATGAAACCGTTGGATGTTTTAAATTATTTGTGCCAAAAACTTAATTATTTTGTATCCGAATACTCTGTTGTAGCTATGAGAATTTTATTAACACTCTCTGTCTCTGTAGCTAGTGGGAAAATAAGTTTTTTTCACAAATTAAAATTAATAAAACAAACTACGTAAGAAGTTCAATAAACTAAACAAAACTTAGAAATCTGTCTTTAATTTCTATTGAATCTTCATTGACTACACATCCAAATTAACCAATTGTTAAAGTTAAATTTAGAAGGGTTAAAATGTAGTAGATTGATGTAGTTGATCTTTGTTATCTTTATTTTAAAGCAGTGGTTCTTAACCTTTTTAAGCTGCGACCCAAATTTGAGAAATATGTTCATGTCGCGACCCCCCCCCCCCCCCGGCAAAAAATTTAATAACCTTTTTTTAGACGATTCTTGAGAAATTTTCTTCAATTTTCAATGATGACTTTTTTTAACTCACATATAATATTATTTTGTAACAATTAAGATAACCAAAGGTACTTTTCGATCTAAGGAAAATTTAATGAAAAAGTTCGTGTTTTTCATATTTTCATTTTTTTATAGTATTGAATAAATCAAAATATATTTTTCAACTTATAATAATAAGTAAAATATTTGATTAACGACTCTGCGCGACCCAAGGAATATGCTTTGCGACCCAATTTTGGGTCGCGACCCTTAGGTTAAGAACCACTGTTTTAAAGAACCTAGTTTATATTTTCAATATAAAAATAGTATTCTTACATTTTGAGCAGTTTTTTTTTTATTATTATCACAATCGAAGTTTATTTTAAAGAAAAAACATTTAAAGGGCGGCATTTCGAAGACTTGCATCATACTGAGAAAATCTACCGCACGGCCCTGATTAATAGCATAGATGAGTAGGGAATCGGCTGTTTTTCTGATCTACCTGGGTACTGCTGCTACTGCGCATAGGAGAAAGTTGTAAAAAAATGTTAGCCAAAAAAAGTGTTTGATTCAAAATCCAACAAATACTATTCGACAGTTAAGTTGATTTTAAATTAAAAATTAACTAAGCCAGACACTTTTAGGGGGGGGTAACTCTGAGCCAGACAACCCTAAAGTTGCATTTTTTTTTATTTGAAAAAAACAACTTTAGGGTTAATTGAAAAGTTTTTGTTTTGGCCTAGAGTAGCAGAGTTGTTGATTCACAAAGAGAAACAAAGAGGTTGTCCTCCGCTTGAATGCTGGAGGTGAGCCCATTGTTAGGTCCCACCAACTAGGCGGGATCAACGCGGAGAACAACGGCGCCAACCGGCACCAACAACCACCGCACAACCGACCTAACAATGGGCTAACCTCCAGCATTCACCAGGGCACGAACATCGCCCTGCGAGCATTCGCTCAGCGTTCACCACACACGTGGCTTGCTCAATTCTTTTAGCTTTCCCCTTCCAACCACCTTCACTCCGTCGCGGCTATATGCTTGGACCCAGACAAAGGTTACTCCCAAGTCTGGGAACAGTATGAACCTCGCCCCTTCCAACTTCATTGTTAGGTCCCCACCAACTAGGCGGGCAGCGCGGACACGCACCACCCCCTAAAAATTTGGTGACCCCGACGTGATATGAACCGAGAAATGACAAAAATTATTATTAGATATCTGTAGCTTCATAAATGGAAATCAATGAGGTTTATATATATTATAATTAAAAATTAACTAAGCCAGGCACTTTTAGGGGGGGGGGCAACACTGAGCCAGACAACCCTAAAGTTCACAAAGAGAAACAAAGAGGATGTCCTCCGCTTGATGCATCAATTAGTTAATTTTTAATTAAAATATATAATAAACCTCATTGATTTCCATTTATGAAGCTACAGATATCTAATAATAATTTTTGTCATTTCTCGATTCAAGAAATTGACATAATTATCCGGCCGGTTGAGGGATAAATAAAGAGAGATCTCAAATATCAACCCCCGGGATGAAAATGAGAGCCGGAAATGACGTGGACGAGAGAAAGGCCCCAGCTCGTTAGCCGGCCAACGATTGAAGGACCAATGAATCGCGACAGTTGACCCTCTGTGTTCGTTTGACCTCTTCCATCCCCTTTTACCTACAATTCAACCCCCCTGTCCCCTCCCCTGAAATGTCCGAGATTTAATTACGATCCAACGAGTTGCCCCCCTCCATGTGCAGTCGTCCCCCATATACTTCATTTGTGCAATTAACGGGTGTGACGCAATTAGCATTCGATCTCCGCCAGGGCGCGCAAAAAGAGACTCAGCAAGGGCTGTGAATAAATCTAGAGACAATTCAAATGGAACTGGAGCTGCTACTGCCTCTGCCCTATAATATATTTACTTAATTATCGAGTGCCGATGCAGACGCCACTTGAAACGGAATGTGGACCACCACACTCGATATATATATATATATAAATGATCTGAATAGTCACTTTTCGAGTCAATTGAAACTGAATCGTCGCTATATTTGACAATCCATTTGAGAGAGGGTACAAAAAAAGTCATCTGATATGATCCGTCCCACTTAATCTCTGAATTTAAATATTTAAACACACTAACCTATACCAACTGTAGAAGAGAATTGGAAAATTTAAATGAAAAAATTTTATCAAAAATTGATATTGAATAGATATTTTTTTCTTTGCATAATTAAATTATATTGAAAAATAAAATTAGCTATATAGCCTAATACAAATTCAAGTACGTGACGTCAGAGAAGAAATTAGACAATTTCCTGTTTTTTAATTTTTGAAAATGTTTTGATGTCGGAAAATAAAACACTATACGTCGGCTGAGAATTTTTAACTCTTAATGTACAAGAATTTCTTTTTACTAAATGAATCAACTCCACTTGGTCCCATAGTATTTTTTCTTAGTCTAATAATTGGGCAACAAAAAAATAATTTTTAAATGCTTCGAGCACTTGATGAGTCAATTCCTACCAATTTTGGGTTGAGAAAAACGAATATGACAATGAAAATTTTTTCTTAGCTCTAGTTTCTGTGAAATACAGTAGGTGGCGGATCAAGAGAAAAAGATACATTTTAATTACATATGCTAACAACATTGAAAGTGCATTTTATTTTTTTACAAATTGTAGTTACATTCTAAGAGTTCTACATTGCTGGAATAATACTTCACAGATGGTCGTGTCTGAAGAGATTTATGTGGTGCCTTCATCAGATCGTCGTTTTTTAGCTTGCCTCTTTTTTGTTGCCCAGTGTTATTAGTCCATCAGGAATTTACAGATTAGTTTTTAACCTGTAAACTCCTGATGATGGACTAATAATCCGAAATATATTGAGATTGTATACACCTCTTTGAGTTTTATTTCATTCACTCTGAAACTACACTCCCTTTACTTTATTAATGTTTATTATCCTTTATAATCACGTAGTTTTAGTTTTTTAGTTATAACTCGAGTTCTAATTGAGCTACAAACAAGTGGTAATTTGTAAATCCAAGAGGAAGCTGTTTTCTATTAGTTCAACAAAATATTGTGATCTCAAATATTGTTGTTTAATATCTAACGGAACTCGAAAATAGGTCAAAATGGTCTTTTTCACCGTTTTGATCGATTATATCTCCAAAACAAGAGCTAATCGGTAATCTTTATGGTGATTTTTGAATTCAGCAGGTGGAAATACATAAGAATCAGCTATTTTTGAGCCCGAAGCATTTTCATTGTTGGGCAATGTAATCAGTGTAATAAATGTACTATGTCGATTTAAAAACAATGGATCTGGTGAAAACTTTGAACTTCAATTTCTCAAAATAAGGATATGTGGACTTGGATCACTCCAATTCTCAGCTGACTTATAGGTACCTACTTATAATTTTTCTTTTTTTTTAATATTGAAGAAAAAAATGAAAATATTAAAAATTTTGAAAAAATGACAATATAAAAATTTTTTGAATAAATTGAAAAATATTAAAAATTTTGAATAAATTAATAAATTTCACAAAATTTGTAATAAATTGAAAATTGTCAAAATATTTAATAAATCGAAAATTTTCAAAATTTTGAATAAACTGAAAATTTTTCAATGAATTTTTTTTAAAGCAAATATTTCTTTATCAATTAAAAATTTGAAAAATAGTTGCTATATAAATGAATTTGTAGTTAGTTTCTAGTTACTTTAAAAAAAACTAAAGGATAACTTTTCAATTTATTCAGAACTTTGAAAACTTTCAGTTTATTCAAAGTTTTGAAAATTTTCATTTTATTAAAAAATTTAGATATTTCTCCCAAAACGTTTTGAATTCTTATTAAATTATTATTTTATTTTTCGATTGTTTTTATAATGAATTGTATTTATTTCATCCCCCTATTTTAATATAATTATTAAGTTCTATGTTTTCAAATAAAATAAAATCAAAAATTATTAATTATTTCAGAATCAATTTTATTTATTTAAAGGACTGAAATATGCCCCTGATAACTACTTGACTCCTAAATTACTGCAATCATTAGCCATCGACACGGAAATTGCCTTAAGAGAACAACCCATTCAAATCAAAACAGAAACAGCAGTAAAAATTAAAAAATTAACCATTGAATCAAAAAATTTAAAAATTATTAATCAAGATAAGGCAATAATCCAAGAAATTAAATCAAAAATAAACACCAACAATCTGATACTCACAAAAGCTGACAAAGGACAGGCTATCACCATCTTGAAGAGAGAAGATTATATCGAGAAAGTTGAAGATTTTATCTCTACAAGTGGTGCAGAACTCTTAAAAATTAACCCTACTCCAAAATTCCAAAAAGAAGTCATTAACACCCTTAATGAATTCTTCCATAATCATCCTAAAAAACAAAATTTATATTCCCTTAGAACAATGAATCCTCAAGTACCCATCCTTTATGGCCTCCCAAAACTTCACAAAATTGGTAATCCCATAAGACCTGTGGTCTCTTATATAAATGCCCCGGCATACAAAATATGTAAATATTTGAATAATCTTCTCAAGGATATGTTTACTTCTGACTTCGCAGTTAAAAATTCACTAGATCTAACAAATTCTCTTCAACACGTAAATATTCAAAATTCTCATAAGCTTATTTCTTTCGACGTGAAAAACCTTTTCCCCTCGATTCCTCTTTTAAAATTAAAAGAAATATTAGTCGATCTGATTGATTTGAATATTAAAGATCCTCTTCATAATAGTCAAATCCTTAAATTATTAGACCTATGCATAAACCAGAACTATTATATTTTTAATAATAAATTCTATAGGCAAACCGATGGTTTAGCTATGGGCAGTCCGCTTAGTCCTATCCTTGCTGAAATTTACATGGCTAATTTAGAAAAAACAATTCTCGGTCCGAATAATTCCTTTGCTAAACAAATTGTATTTTGGCGTAGATACGTTGATGATATTTTTTTAATATGGTCAGGCACTCTTAGACAATTGAGCTCTTTCCAAAATTACTTAAACTCTCTTCACTCTAATATAGAATTCACTTCCGAAATTGGAAATAAAACCCTTTCTTTTTTGGACCTCCAAATAACTATTTCGAAAAACAAACTTAATTACAAAATTTTTAGAAAAGATACTTTCACAGACACAGTGATTCCATTTTCGTCCAACCACCCTACTAACACTAAATTTGCCGCTTTTTATTCGATGATCTACAGACTTATTTCAATACCAATGGACACTTCAGATTTTAACAATGAACTAAATATAATTTATAATATAGCTGTGAATAATGGCTACAACAAACTGATAATTAATAAAATTTACAAAAAAATTAATCAAAAAATAAGTATCTCTCATACACACTCACTAAATTCCGGAACTGTTAAAATATTTAAAAGACTCCCCTTCATTTCGAACCATGTTACAAACCCTATAGCTTCAAATCTTAGAACGTCTGGTATAACTCCTGCTTTATATAATAAAAACACTTTAGGTTTCACAGCTAATTAATAATAAATTAGACAAAATTCATAAATTAGATAAATCAGGGGTATCAA
>JALMQS010000341.1:160291-178505 GCA_024734495.1 Forficula auricularia
AATTAAATTATTTCAAATTAATTTTAGACGCAAACAACCAATTTACCATAAATATTTCAATTTAAATAACGAACAAAATAAGCCGATGAAGTTTTTATTTTTATGATTAATTTTATTAAGAGTTGAAATTTTATTAAAATCACACATAATTAATTATAATTATTTATTGAACACAATAATATAATAAAACAACGACGTTTTGGGAGACTTATTCTGCGATCGTTCTCAAATATGACCACTAGAGTGGTCCTTATTTTTGATATTTACGCTGAGGTTCGAAATAAATAAAAAAAATATTCCCCAAGTTTCAAGTCTCTATCTCAATTTCAACATATGCCCCACAGCGATGCAAGTTTCCCATCTAAATAACACGGAGTTTTTGGCATTGAAGAAATACTTCAAAAAAATTGAAACTCTGTAGACTTTATTTTAATAATAATAGCTATCTTTCGAAAATTTTTACAGATTTTTAGTTATTATAATTTTAGAGTTACAGCTAGATAAAATATTCCAATATCTTAGTGTTTGTAAGTTATATACTCAAAAATTATAAAAGCTAAAAATCTGTAAAAATTCTGAGGTATAGCTACTATTATAAGAATAAAGTTAGCAGAGTTTCAAATTTTTTGAACTATTACTTTGGCCGGAATAAAAAATTGATTGTTCAATGCCAAAACCACAAGTTATTTAGATGGGAAACTTGCATCGCTGTGCGGCACAGGTTAAAATTGAGATAAAGATTTGAAACTTGGGGGATATTTTTTTTTTATTTTTTTCAAACCATATGAGTCTCTGTCAGCGTAAAAATTCGAAAATACCCAAAATAGGGACCACCCTAGTGCTCATACTCTTGAGAACGATCGCAGAATAAGTCGATCGAAACGTCGTAGTTTTATAATCTTTCTTATAACATTAAACGAACAATTCTTGTATATATATAATAATCGGTTTCTCGAAAACAGCTCTAATGATTTGGATGAAATTCACGGGTTAGGGGGTTTCTGGGTTGACAATTCGATCTGTCACGGTCTCATCTTCGGCTAAGTTGTTTTTGATGGGTTTTTTGTTAATTGAAATAATTATTCACAGGTGGTTGTTTGAATTAAAATTTATAATTATATTTTTTTAATTTTCTTTTAATAAAATTAATTGTTTTTTTATTTTAAATTCCACTAATAGATCATTACAAATATTATTATATATTAGAATTTGCCAATTTAATTAATTAAAGGGATAGATTGGGAGAGGAGGGAAAACCAATCGACTTGATTGGGGAATAATGGAATTGAAATAATTATCGGAAAAGAGGTTTTTTTATCTAATTAGATTTTTCCTCTTATTAAAAACAAGGACTACAGATGAATAATTGATTGATTGATCTTTATTATTAGCCTTCTCGGCTATTTTTTTTACATTTATAGTTTACATTTATATTTTACATATAGTTTGACATATTAATTTACAATTTTAGGTACAAATAATATAATTCTTCACATTAACAGTTTCAATATAATAGGACATATTAATAAAAAATATGATGTATAGCTACAATAGCTAATAAAGATTATTATCTTTGTAAAATGTATTCTTTTAATTTTCGTTTAAATATTATAAGACTGTCACATTGTTTTAACTCTGTTGGAATGTCATTATACATTTTTATGCCTTCATAAAATAAACTTTTTTGCGCACTTTTCGTTCTTCGAAATTGTATCATAATATTGTCTGCTTGCCTCGTTCGACCCTCCACTAATACTATTTTATTTCCTAATTCTATGGGCAGCATTCCCTTTATAATTTTAAAAATAAAAATACAAACATTATAGTACAACCTTTGCCTTATAGACATAAATTGCAATACTTGTAGCATTTCTTCCACCCTAGTATACCTATTACACTGTATTATTACTCTCATAGCTCGATTTTGCATTATCTGCAGCTTCGACAGCTGAGTCTCTCCCATTCCCACTAACAACGTCGCACAATATTCAAAATGTGGCGCTATAATTGATTTATAGACTATACATCTAGTATAGTCAGATATGCTATTTCCTATTCTGTTTAAGAAACTAATTTTTTCCCTATTTTCTTTAGCATGTAGTCGCAGTGATCATCAAATTTAAGTTCACTATCGATAATAACACCTAGATACTTTATCTTTTCCACGCGTTCTATTTCTGTGCCATCTAAACCTTTTAGTATTGTGTTTTTCCTCAGTTCTTTTCGCACACTTTTAATTAACATATATTTCGTCTTGGTAGCATTCATTTTCAGTCCATTATTATTCATCCACTTTTCAATAATGTGTAATACTTCATTCAGTCTCGTCTCAATCTCAGCACTGCCACCCCCCTTCACATATATAATTGTGTCATCTGCAAACATTTTTATCGTGCATTCCTTTGGGCAAATCTGAATTATATCATTTATATACAACGAGAACAACAGTGGGCCCAATACAGATCCCTGTGGGACCCCGTACTCTGTTATAATAGATTTAGAGCATTGGTTATTAAATTTAACTTTTTGCGTTCTATTATTTAGATATGACTTTAACCATTTTAATACCATTCCTCTCATTCCATATTGATATAATTTATCTAATAATATTTCCCTATCTACTGTCTCAAATGCTCGTTTCAAGTCCAGAAATATGACTCCTATTATTTCTCCTTCACTTATTGTGAGTTTCCAATCATCAATAACAGTTTGTATTGCCGTTTCACAAGAGTGATTTTTTCTAAATCCCGATTGGTGTTCCGTTATTATTTTGTTGTTTTCTATATAGATTTCTATTTGGTTTTTTACCACCAATTCCAATACTTTTTCATAAATCGGCAATACATTTATTGGCCTATATTCACTAGCTTTGTTTGGTTTTGCTATTTTAGGAATTGGACACTCGATGGTGGAGAAGTAATCTCCGGAATCGAAGCAAAAAATATAATGTATACATTAATTAATGTAAAATAATTGGTTTAATAAAATTTAAAAAAAATTAATTAATTAAAGGTATTTTTTTATAAAATAATTTATTAGAATATCAATTTCATTCTCTTAAAAAATCCGACAATTCGAAGGATCGTACCTCTCTTCAGGATTTAAAAGTCTCAACGAAAGAAGCTCCGTGTATCTTATAATTATTATTTTTAATTGCAATTACATTCAAAACTTTGTGGCCAGTGATACGTCTTGATGATGGGTATAGTGGGTGTAAACGTTGGTAAAAATATAAATTAAGTTTTATTTTATTTTGGCTGCGATTAAAATTACCTGAATTTAAATTCAAAAATAATATTAATATATCGCTTTTAACTGAAGCAAAAAATTACCGAGCATCGCTCGGTGTTCCCTGATGCTAATTATCTGTGTTTTTAATAAAATTTAAACTCTTAAAATAAACAGGTATACAATATAGAAACAAATTGGAAAATAAGAGAAACGTTATTTATTTATTTATTACTTTATCCAATGCGAAGCATGGGAGAAAGTATTGTAATGGGTCTCGCGGCAAGCGCGACTTCAAAGGGTCCTCAGGTAAAGACTACGGAACCCATGGACTCAATTAAGGTCACAAATTGAAGTATTCAATGAGATTGAATTTTAGCACGTG
The DNA here is from genome assembly GCA_024734495.1 of Forficula auricularia. Taxonomy (NCBI): domain Eukaryota; kingdom Metazoa; phylum Arthropoda; class Insecta; order Dermaptera; family Forficulidae; genus Forficula; species Forficula auricularia. Next base: position 163,905 of record JALMQS010000341.1, read on the forward strand.
ACGGTTTTGCCAAAAATTACCTGGAATCTCGTCGAGAGGCCAAAAAGTGCCATTTTTTTTGGAAGTGCGTGCGGATGGATGGATGGATGGATGGATGGATGGATGTTATCGTTTTTTGGCCACACCGTTGCACCGATTGAAATGAAATTAAAAACCTAGCATTCTTTTAACAAAATGAAGCGCTGATTAGTTTTTGGTACATATCGGTCCACAAACATTAGTACTTTATTTCAGTACTTTTTTAGTTTTTTCTAAATATCTTGAAAATGACTTAACCAATTTTGATGAAATTTAATATCCTAATTAAGTACCTTGGGGGCCACAAAAAAGGTTAAATAAAGTTTTTAGTAAAATTATATTTTAAAGTACTTTACTCTAGAACATATTAATATTTCAAATGAATTTGGATAAAGTTTAGCAAACGATCCGTTGCAGTTTATTTTCTTTTATTTTCTGCCTGTAGGTATATAATTTGTCTATTTTATTTTTTCAAGGTTATTTTTTTAAATAAACACTTCATTTTTTTTTTTGATGTTTTGTTCGTTTTTAAATCTAATTATTTGTCTGATTACACCCCCAAGATAAATAACAATTAGATTTCGTGATTAATCCTTCCCTATTCATACCCGTGAAAGAGTTCATTAGAGTCGTCCTTTTATATTATATATACGTATAATCCATTTGGAGTTTACGTAGGTATACTTTCTCTCTTTCATTTACTTTCTAATCTCCTCTTTGTCTTGATTCTTCCGCCTAAAGCTCGAATAAATAGAAAATAATTCTTTAATTTTCAGAAACTCACTCGGAGAGCTTTCACCTGTCAGGGTCCTTATGATGCTGGAGAAGCAGCTCTCGTGTTTAACATTTGTCTTAAGACCTGGGAGAAGTAAACTCCCCTGTCCCCGCCCCTGTTGTGACATCATTCATTAAAGCAGGAGTGAGTGAGTTCCAACTGGGTTTCGGGTTTTTATCAGGCTCATGTCAAGCTCCGTGCGTTTCGATCATTAAAGATGTTCTTCGTTCCTTCTAGTCACAATCTCGGTGATTAATTTATTAGTAAAAGAATGAAGAAGAGTAATAAAAAAGTATATATATATACAAGATGATGTCTATCTTAATTTTTTAATAATATATTATCAAGATAATTCTTTCACTTCTTCATTAATCATTAAATTATAAAAAAAATCTTAAAAATTGCTGTATATATAAAATTATTTAGCCGAGAGTATCTTGGGGAGGAGATTGACAACCAATCGACTTGATTGGGGAATAATGGAATTGGAATAATTATCGGAAAAGAGGTTTTTTTATCTAATTAGATTTTTCCTCTTATTAAAAACAAGGACTAAAGATGAATAAGGACACTCGATGGTGGAGAAGTATTCTCCGGAATCGAAGCAAAAATACAATGTATACATTAATTAATGTAAAATAATTGGTTTAATACAATTTATATATAAAAAAAAAAGGCCGAGAGTATCAGCGATTTTTTTTTATTTATTAAGGGAGGAATAAATGAGGTTGTCTCCTGCTTGATACAAATAAACACATATCTACATATCTATTATAATTTTATGAGTCATATTTCAAAGAACATTATAATCGCATTAAAAAACAAATTAAAATTTGCGAGTTTTACAAATTTACAAAAATAAAATATTTCTGAATCCACTTTATAAATTCCACTTTACAAATACAAAAGTTCATTAAATTTACTATCCATCGCATGTAGTCTTAATATTAAATTCAATTTATAAATGTTTTAATTTGAATGTAGAAGTTTGACATTTTATAGATTTTATGCGTTTTGTAAAATTTTAAATTTTAAATATTTTTAAAAGTTTAGGGGCCTAAATGAATTTAAGTTTTTGAATTAATTTAAAAAATTAACTCTATTAATAGTATTGGGCAAATTTTATTTATTTTATTTAATATTTAATATTAGCTCAAATTATTATTTAATATTAACTCAAACAGGAGGTGTTTCCACATCATTTTTTTCTCCAACGTCAAAATAAAAATAATAATAAAAAATTAGAAAACTTAAATTTTAAAATTATTGGTAACCCATAATCGTTACGAGTATAGATCAATGGCAGCAATAAGACTTGCTTCACTTTCAAAATAAAAGACGAAATTAATTAATTGAACTTAATTATTTAAAAATAGAGAGGATGTTTGTGTGTGAGTACTACAGACCATGTGACCTTTTGCACTGTTCGCAGCATCCCTGAAGTAAATAATTCCCATTTTTATTTTATTCAAGGTGTATTATTTTGTAATACGCGGAGATAATTCAGGGGCTTATTATATGGGTCAAAATAAAAAACAAAGTTCATATAAAATAGGTACTCTGAGTGACGTCCAAAATACGTTTGAAATACCTAAGGAGAATGTCTCTTTCGAACGTTATTTTATATTCGTACGAAGGATATATTTCTATGGGCCAAAAAATATACTCTTTCATGTAAATAAATATAAATTTTTCAAAAACAAAAACAATTAGTAAAAACGTTTATTTGAAATAGTACAAACGTTTCGGGAGAAAATTCCCCCTTATCAGTTGATTTTAAGAATGTTTAAAAATAGTTGTATTAATAAAGCAATAGAGGTAATATTCCATGCTTAACAACTTTTTTGTTTTTTTTTTAATTATTTAAAATTACATTTATCAAGGGAGAATTTCTCAAAAAACTTTTAGATTTCAAATAAACGTTTTCATAATTCTTTCGCCAATTCTTTTATCCCTATGTCTCCAGAGACTGGAAAACTGGATTCCAGCCACCTTCTGTCTCCAGTGACTATACCTTTAGCTTTGAAACCCACACCACAGATACCTTCGACTCCCAGCCCATAAAATCTCCTATACTTATTTTCACGATAGAAGTGTATTTCCTACTCTTTTCGAAGAAATAAAACGATTATTTTCTTGTCTAACAAAAATAGTTTTTATTTATCTCTTCGTTTTTTTACAACAAACTTCTTTTATTATTTATTTTTCTTAACAATCGTCTCTGTTTACAAATATTTTGTTTTTATATATATCATGTTGCCATCTTGCGGCGACTTAGCTACAACATTACCCTCCCCTTAGTGGTTGTATTGCTGTAAAATACTACCACGAGAAAATATGTACTGTTGAGCTAGTCCCGCAATATGTCTAGATTATTTATAATAATTCACAATATTTTATTTTACATGATTTGGTGAAAATTAATAGTGATTCTATATAAACCAAATAATTTTCAAATATTATACAATTTTAATTTATAATTGGCTGTTTTAATCCAATATTTTAATTATTGTTATTTTTTAATTAATTATTTAAGTTAACTTTATTTCTTAACAACTTTTGTTACTTATAACTTAATATTAATACATAAAATTTTACTTTTAATAACAATTTTTTAACCACTATTTTCTATTAAATTATTTTTAAATAGTCAAAAACTATATTAACATAATTCTTATAGTATAGCAATAATTTTTATAAACTTAATGTTTAATTATTTATTTTTTAATTTCACTTCACACTGTCACTGAAACGCACTGGAGGTTTCGATTTTCTTCCACTACGGGTTTCAATGGGGGGTGTGGTTAATGAATCTGGTTCGGGGAACTCCCCGTCGTTTACTGCTAACATGTAAGCGGGTTTTAAACGATCTAAAGAGATGTTTTTGGGTTCGTTCTTTATCACTATTGTAAAGTATTTGTCATGTCTAGTTTTTACTAAGTACGGTCCTTCGTATGGAGCTTCGAGAGATTTTTTTACTCTATCCACTCTTAAGAATACATGAGTACAATTTTTTAAATCCTCGTGTACGAATATATTTTTTTGATTATTTAATCTTTTCTCTGGTTTAATTTTCCGAAGGCTTTCTCGTAAACTAGTCATAAAAGCTTCTTCATCTTTATTCCTATTATTTTCCACAAAAAATTCTCCTGGCAATCTTATTGGTTTGCCGTAAATCATTTCTGCGGCTGAAAAATTCTGGTTATCTCTTAACACTGCCCTCAGTCCTAGTAATACTGATGGTAACGCTTCGGACCATTTATTTTTCTCTTGACATCGCAACGCTGACTTCAAAGTCCTATGTAACCTTTCTATTTTACCGTTGCTCTGTGGGTGGTAGGCTGTTGTGTGTGATATATTGCAACCACACAATTCTCCTAACCTTTTAAATAATTCGGATGTGAACTGTCTTCCTTGGTCAGTCACAATTTTTAATGGTGTACCGTATCTAGATATCCAGTGCTTAAAAAATTTGTGTGCAACAGTTTGTGCAGATATATCTTTCATTGGGATAATTTCCATCCAGTTAGAATATCTATCAATACAAGTTAAACAATATCTATAATTATTTGATGGTGGTAACTGGCCAATCAGGTCTATGTGAACTACTTCGAATCTATCGTCTGGCTCTGTAATTTGACCGTATGCCGTCCTGGTATGTCTAATTACTTTATTTTTTGACATTTAAGACACGCCTTTGTCCAGTTTGCTATATCTTTTTTCATATTATTCCAACAAAATCGGTCTGCTATCTGACGAGTTGTACTTTTTATACCTGGGTGAGTGAGATTATGGAAATTATCAAATATGTCTTTCCTAAATTTTCCTGGGATGTATGGGCGTATATTCTGGGTTGATGTATCGCACCATAATTTTCCGCTATTCCCTATTTCGAACTGATTAAACTTTAAAAAGCTATTACTGTTCATTAATCTTTCCAATTCTGGATCGTTTTCTTGACTCTTTGCTATTTCTTGATAATCTATCTGTTTCACCTCACAGACTCGCGATAGTGCGTCGGCAACTATATTATCCTTACCACTAATATGCTGAATGTCAGTACTAAATTCCGAGATATATTGAAGTTGTCTCAGTTGTCTTGGTGATGCTTTATCATTTTTCTGATTAAATGCAAAAGTTAATGGCTTCTGATCTGTAAAAATGGTAAAGGTTCTTCCTTCTATATAATGTCTGAAGTATCTAATTGCATTATATATCGCCAATAATTCTCTATCGTAAGCGCTATAGGTACGTTGTGTTTTATTTAATTTTCTCGAAAAAAATGCTATTGGTTTCCAATCCTCCCCTTCCTTCTGTTGTAGGACCGCTCCTATGGCTTTGTCTGAAGCGTCTGAGAAAATTGCCATCGGGTATTTGCTGTCTGGATATGTCAATAATGTAATATTAGAAAGGTTTTCTTTACATTTAATGAAACTATCCTCAGCTTCCTGATTCCAATCGATTTTTCTTTTATCTTTTTTCTTGGCACCTTTCAAATATTCGTGAAGTGGGCTCTGATCCTTTGCTGCGTCTTTAAAATAGCGTCTATAAAAATTCAGAACTCCTAAAAAGTTTCTCAACTGCTGAATGGTTTGAGGCTTTTCGTATTTTAAAATCGCTTCGACTTTACTCGGGAGTGGTTTAGTACCTTCTGTTGTTATCAGATGTCCGAGAAATTCTATTTCATTTTTTTTGAATTCTGATTTACTGATATTTATTCTCAATCCGTTGCTTGCTAGCCTTTTCAAAACAATCTCCAAATGTTCCTTATGTTCCACTTCGTCTCTTGAAGCTATCAAGATGTCATCTAGGTACGGGAATGCAAAGTCGATGTTTCTCAATGTATCGTTTATTAATCTTTGAAAACTAGCTGCGGCGTTTTTCAAACCGAAACTCATCACATTAAATTCGAATAAGCCAAATGGAGTGATTATTGCCGTCTTTGGTTTATCTCTTTCCTCTATTGGTACTTGATAGTACGCTTTATAGAGATCTATTTTTGAAAATATTGTTTTATTAGGGAGTATGTATTGAAAACTTTCTATTCTTGGGACTGGATACCTGTCCGGGATGGTCCTTGCATTAAGACGCCTATAGTCACCACAAGGGCGTATGGTTCCGTCTTTTTTGCTCACTATGTGTAAGGGGCTTGACCATTCTGAATTTGAGGGTCTGATTATTCCATTTTTAAGCATGAACTCGAATTCTTTTTTTACTATTCTTAATTTTTCAGGGTGCAATTGTCTTGCTTTGCAGAATACTGGTGGACCTGTCGTTTCTATTTGGTGAGTAATATTGTGCTTTATTTCTGCTGGAAGGATTGAATTCTGTGTTATTGAAGGATATTTTTGAAATATCGATAAATAGACATTATTTTGGTTTATCGTATCGATGTTCAAGTTAGTTTCCACAGATTCTATTATGCCGTAACATTCTAGTTTTGTTTCACCGTCTAGCAACTTTTTGTTTTTTAAATCTATTAAGAGATTGAATTTTCTCAAAAAATCGGCGCCAATTATCGCTGAGTCGACGTCCGCTATGATGAATTGCCATTGGAAATCGCGTCGAAAGCCGAAATCGCAATCTATAATTTTTATTCCATATGTGCGAATTTCGCTATTGTTTGCAGCGTATAATCGTGAATCGCTTTCTCTTTTTTTTTCTCTATTGCTAGCGGGGATTACGGATACGCTTGCTCCGCTATCTACTAGAAATCTTCTCCCGGTTTTCCTATCTTTAATGTATAATCTGTGCGTCAGCGAATCGTTTTCATCAATGAGTGACGCTTTCATTGATGATTCCCCCCGATTTTTTCTTCCCAGTTGCACGGTTTTCGACATTTATCCGGTCTGCACCTATCTCCGAATCTTTCATGATAGAAACATATTTCGCTTTTCGAATTCCTATTTCTACTCGCGCTTCTGGACCTTCTTGAATTTTTTAATAATTTCTTTTCAAATTCATTTAGACGAGATTCGATAGTTTTTTCTAATTTTTCCGATAATTCTTTTAACGCTACTTCTAATATATTATCACTATTACTTTTGATGGAATAGCATTCTTCTGTACTTTGGTTTGTTTCTACTATTTTATCTGCCATTTCAGCTATTTTATCAAGGCTTTCTGAACTGATGGCTAGTATAGCCTTTACTGATCTAGGAAGCTTTTCGAGCCAAAAGGTCTTTAGAGCTGTGTCTGTTATCTCACCTCCACCTAATAGTCTCATTTTCCTTAATAACTGGCTAGGTTTCTGGTCGCCTAATTCCATCTTGCTTGTTAACCTTCTTAGTTTCGTTTCGTCGCTTTCTTTGAATATTCCTATCAGTCTATCTTTAGCCCTACTGTATTTACTATCGTCTTGGTCCGTTATGATATCTAATATATTTTCAGCTAGCTCAGGGGACAAACTGGTTATTAAGTGGTTGAATTTGGTTTTTTCGACTGTTATACCCGCGTTTTCAAATTGTGCTTCCACTTGGTAAAACCAGACATGGGGGTTTTTGGGGAAAAAATTAGGAATTTTGACACTAACTTTGTTTATTCCTGTGGTTCCGTCCGTCATCTTGCTTGCGTTGCTGCGTGTTTTTCGCTGCAGGCGTAGTGGATGTCTTCGGCGTTGGCGTAGTATGGTGGTGGTGTTTTTCTGCGTTGTATTTCGGGCGGCTGCGTTCGTTTATCCGGGTCACCAATATGTAGCTTCCTTGCTCACTTCGAAGAAATAAAACGATTATTTTCTTGTCTAACAAAAATAGTTTTTATTTATCTCTTCGTTTTTTTACAACAACACTTCTTTTATTATTTATTTTTCTTAACAATCGTCTCTGTTTACAAATATTTTGTTTTTATATATATCATGTTGCCATCTTGCGGCGACTTAGCTACAACAGAAGGCCCAACCCAGACCTTTATGGACTTCAACTTTTTGGTGTAACTCTTTCTCATATCAATTTCATTTTAAAAAATTCATTTGCTAAAGACTATATTTTTAAGGATTCATCATCAGTCTTTTTAATTAGAAATATTGCCACTCCCTGTAAATAAGTTTATTTTAATTAAGCAAAAAATCTATCAAATTAAAATTACCCAAATATGAGACTCTGACAGATCGATTTCTCGACCCCAAAACCCAATTATCTGTGATTTATTATAATTATCCAAAAATTATAGACCCGTTTACGAGAAGCCGATTTTTTATATCGCACCTCCGGAGAAACATCGACGAAAGTGCAATTTTTAAAAATGTAGAGAAAACGTCTTTAAAGTATTATAGAGCTTATTCAGTTACAAAATTTAATAAATAGAGTATTTTTACAAAATTAACATTATTTATTAAATAGATATAGGTAATTAACAGTTTCGGTGATCCCTGTTAGACCATCTTCCTCTAGTAACACAATGTTTCAAACTATATAGCAACTATATATGGCCTATATAGATTTTGAGAATCTATGGTTAGTAGTACTGAAAATTGAAACATTTTTTTATATATACTTACCTACAATTATACAAAATAAAAACAATAAAATTTCACATTTATACATACAATTTCGTTCAAGATTTGGAATTTGTCACTCTCCATATACAGGGTGGGGCATAAAGATCTCCCGCATTTTGAAGAGGTATAAAAAATGAAAAAATTTAACAAGAAAAAAAACTGAATATATTTTTGTTAAGAACATAAAATATATATTTTTTTAATGTGTTTTAAGCATCACCAGACAAAAAAAGGGGGGTCAAAAATGAAAATTCTAGGCCTTTCTACAAAACTCAAACAAATTGTATACATATTCTATGGGTCCCTAAAAGGCTAGAAATGCAAAAACTAGCCACCCAAAAAGCGAAATTCTAGCCCTTTTGACCAAACTCAACCAAATTTTGTATACATATTCTGTGGACCTCCAGAAGGCTAGAAATGCAAAAACTAATCAAATTTTGTATACATGGTTTGGTCGAAAGGGCTAGAATTTTCGTTTTCGACCCTCTCCCTCATTTTGGGTTGTTAGTTTTTTCATTTCTAGCCTTCTGAGGGTCCAAAGAATTTGTATACAAAATTCCTGTGAGTTTGGTAAAAAGGGCTAGAATTTTCGTTTTCGACCCTCTCCCCCATTTTGGGTTGTTAGTTTTTGCATTTCTAGCCTTCTGGGGATCCAAAGAATATGTATACAAAATTCCTTTGAGTTTGGTAAAAAGGGCTAGAATTTTCGTTTTCGACCCTCTCCCCCATTTTGGGTTGTTAGTTTTTGCATTTCTAGCCTTCTGGGGTCCAAAGAATATGTATACAAAATTCCTTTGAGTTTGGTAAAAAGGGCTAGAATTTTCGTTTTCGACCCTCTCGTCCATTTTGGGTTGTTAGTTTTTGCATTTCTAGCCTTCTGGGGGTCCAAAGAATATGTATACAAAATTCCTTTGAGTTTGGTAAAAAGGGCTAGAATTTTCGTTTTCGACCCTCTCCCCCATTTTGGGTTGTTAGTTTTTGCATTTCTAGCCTTCTGGGGGTCCAAAGAATATGTATACAAAATTCCTTTGAGTTTGGTAAAAAGGGCTAGAATTTTCGTTTTCGACCCTCTCCCCCATTTTGGGTTGTTAGTTTTTTGCATTTCTAGCCTTCTGGGGGTCCAAAGAATATGTATACAAAATTCCTTTGAGTTTGGTAAAGGGCTAGAATTTTCGTTTTCGACCCTCTCCCCATTTTGGGTTGTTAGTTTTTGCATTTCTAGCCTTCTGGGGGTCCAAAGAATATGTATACAAAATTCCTTTGAGTTTGGTAAAAAGGGCTAGAATTTTCGTTTTCGACCCTCTCCCCATTTTGGGTTGTTAGTTTTTTGCATTTCTAGCCTTCTGGGGGTCCAAAGAATATGTATACAAAATTCCTTTGAGTTTGGTAAAAAGGGCTAGAATTTTCGTTTTCGACCCTCTCCCCATTTTGGGTTGTTAGTTTTTGCATTTCTAGCCTTCTGGGGGTCCAAAGAATATGTATACAAAATTCCTTTGAGTTTGGTAAAAAGGGCTAGAATATTCGTTTTTCGACCCTCTCCCCCATTTTGGGTTGTTAGTTTTTGCATTTCTAGCCTTCTGGGGTCCAAAGAATATGTATACAAAATTTGTCTGAGTTTGGTCAAAAGGGCTAGAATTTTCATTTTTGACCCTCCCTCTCCCATTCTGGGTGGTTAGTTTTTGCATTTCTAGCCTTTTTGGGGCCCACAGAATATGTTTACAAAATTTGGTTTAGTTTGGTCGAAAGTGCTAGAATTTTCATTTTTGAATCCCCTCCCCCTTTTTTTAGTCTGATAATGTTTAAAACACATAAAATAATATATATTTTATATTCTTTTCAAAAATATATTCAGTTTTTTTCTAGATAAATTTTATCATTTTTTGTACCTCTTCAAAATGTGGTAGATCTTTATGCCCCACCTGTATAAGGAAATAAGCCCGGCTCGCACTTTTGGTACGACAATAAGATTCCTAGAGTGATTTTCTCTGAAGTCTTGAAAAGTATTCATTTCCACCCCTCTTCAATTTCTGATATAATATATTACTTGGTATTTGTTGTTTCTGAAATGTATTATGTAGATAATAAATTGTTTTGTAGGTGAATATGATGAGGTGAGGAGCTCTCTCTCTGTTCACATGAGTCAATTATCGGTTTTGCTCAAGTCTCCAAGCAACAGAGGTAAACAAAGGTGGGCGGGATCCTAAGGGCGGCAGCCAAGCTAAGCTGATAACGCCATTAATTAATAATTTCCCTTTAATTGAATCATTTCTTAGGAGAAAGCCAAGTTGATAATTAATTTTTCATTCTATTCTAGCTAACACGAATTACAGACACAACCACCAAACACCCAAACAATTCGACGACTAGCAACATTCAACCGCATCTTTTTTCAAACTATGGCTATGTGTTTAAATTGAAAAATTTTATATAACATATTATGTGCTCTTGAATTATATAAAAAGTAAATTCAAAATGTAGGTAATTATTTTTGAATAAGTGGAAACTAAAAACTTTTGAAATTTGAATCTATCATGAAATACGAGCTAAAAATATAATGTCTTTCAATATAAGGCGAAATTCTATGCTTAATACAAACAAATATCTTATCTTTCTTATTATAATAAACGAACGGCTAAAAGGCCAGGGATGAATGAATAAAAAAAATATTAATAATAAACGAGCAATTCTTCTAAATATATATATAATTCGTTTCTCGAAAACGGCTCTAACGATTTGGATGAAGTTCACGGGTTAGGAGGGTTTTGTGTTGGCGATTCGATCTGTCACGGTCTCATCTTCGGCTAAATTGTTTTTAATGGGTTTTTTGTTAATTCAAATAATTATTCACAGGTGATTGCGTCTATAAGAATGTATAAATACATTTTTATTCAATTTCCTTTTAATTATTAATTGTTTTTTTAATTCTATATCCCACTAATTGTTCATTACAAATATTATTAATCAGTAGAGATTGTGGTGTTGGTGCAAGGTGAAACATCTTTAATAAAGATAAGAGTAAATAAATATTTTATTTAATATGGATTTACTATGAGTTAAGGATACTGGGTCACTTATTTCACATTAAAATTAAAAAATTAAAAGATATAAAATTTTTTTTCTTTTCCGAAATATATATATTGAAAAAGAAATTTTTTTTATATCTTTTAATTTTTTTAATTTTAATGTGAAATAAGTGACCCAGTATCCTTAACTCATAGTAAATCCATATTAAATAAAATATTTATTTACTCTTATCTTTGCTAAATATTATTATAAATTAAAATTACTGAATTTAATTATTTAACGGTATTTTTCTATTTTCTATAAAATAATTTATGAGAATATCAATTTTATTCTCTTAAAAAATCCGACAATTCGAAGGATCGTGCCTCCTTCTTCAGGATTTTATAAAAGGGCCAATGAAAGATTATTAATATTATTTTCAATTGCAATTACATTCAAAACGTTGTGGCCAGTGATAGATCTTCATGATGGAAACGTTGGAAAAAATAAATTATCTTTTATTTTTCTGCGATAAAAATCGACCTTTTTACCTGAATTTAAAATTAAAAATAATATTAATATATCGCTTTTAACTAAAGCAAAAAATTACCAAGCATCGCTAGGTGTCTCTAAAATATACATATATATATATAACGAAAATAAATACAAATCTTTTATATACATAGAGCATCAATAATCCTGACGTCAAAAATACGGACTGTCGATAATCCCGATTGAAATACTGGCGAAAAAATGGTTGAATGTACATATTGTACATTACATATTTATAAATATTTTTCATTAAAATACATTATAAACTCACATTAATTAATGGTTGTATTTATCTCCTTCAATTATTTAACCACTAAAGTGAATTATTAGCGGTTTTTTCAAGTTTTCTTTTTGTTATGAACTCAGACGACCATTTTATAGTTCTTTTAAAAAATTCGGACATTTTGATAATCCGGACAGAGTTCGGTCACAATTAATCCGGATTATTGACGTTCTACTGTATATAAAAAAAATCTTCAAACGTTATTTTTAGAATACCAAACGTGTTGAGTACTATTGAAGATGGTCAACCAGGGGTGACAGCAATTGTCTGGTAAAACGATCAAATAAACAATGATAATTGATTAAAATTATCTACTCTATTTATTTATTTTTTTGTTACTAAAAATTTTTTTTAATTTAAAAAATTAAACAGATATTAAAGCAATTTGAACCGCGAAAGTTAAATAATATGATAAATAATTTCTTATGTTAATTCTACATTAAGTAAATTATTTTATTATTTTTAGATTTTATTTGAAAAAGGAAAAATAAATAGAGCATCCGACGGGTTTCGAACCCGTGTCTCTCTCCTTTGCGCGAAGAGCGGCTTATCCAACTAGCCCACGGACCCTCCCGCCGAATAAGCTCTTAAGATGGAATGTCATTTTTCCTTTTCGCGGTTTTTTCTATTTATAGAGGGTCCGTGGGCTGGTTAGATAAGGCCGCTCTTCGCGCAAGGAGAGAGACACGGGTTCGAAACCCGTCGGATGCTCTATTTATTTTTCCTTTTCAAATAAAATCTAAAAATAATAAAATAATTTACTTAATGTAGAATTAACATAAGAAATTATTTATCATATTATTTAGCTTTCGCGGTTCAAATTGCTTTAATAAAATAATTAAAACTTTCAGTTTAAAAATCAATTTGTTTAAACAGATATAATAATTCTTATTAAAATCACTGATTCATTATATGTATATTTATATACGTATATGTTTATTTCCTTCAACCAGAGGGATAACCTAATTGATCTCTCCTTATAATAAACATTGAATTTTTCACTCATATTTCATGATATAGTTTCAAATTTCAAAAGTTTTAGTTTCCACTTTCAATTAGAAAAAAATTACATTTTTCATTTAATTGTTTTATAATTTAGAAACCTATTGTACCATATTTACTATTTTATACGAGCAGAACGATAGCTCAGTTGCTAAAGGGCGCCAGAATCCTTCGCAATGAGTACAGATTTCAATTAAAAATCCTAGTCTTGTGCGATGTGTACCAAACGCGCTGAATATAGGCAATCCATTTGTCACCTGTTCATGGAAGCTGCGTATGAATTTAGGCTCTCACGTAAAGTACTTGAGTATTTTTTAAGAGTTCAACAACAAGAACATGATCTGATCGGATGGCCAAAGTGTCAACATTAAACGATAATGATGATTTATTTATTCGTTATAAGGAAATATTTAATGTACCAAATCATTTGATCAATAGATTTTTCCTTATTAATTTTAAAATAATTATCTCTACAATCAATAAATATTATTTTCTTTTCTACAGGGTGAGGCATAAAGATCTACCACATTTTGAAGAGATATAAAAAATGAAAAAAATTAGCTAGAAAAAAACTGAATATATAGTATTTTTTAAAAGAACATAAAATAATTTTTTTTTAATGTGTTTTAAAGCATTATATTAGTCAAAAAAAGGGGAGGGGGGTCAAAAATGAAAATTCTAGCCCTTTTGACAAAACTCAACTAAATCTTATACACATATTCGGTTAACCTTCCCCCTCCTCCCCCAAAAGGTTAGAAATGCAAAAACTAACCACCCAAAATGGGGGTGAGGGTATAAAATGAAAATTATAGCCCTTTCGACCAAACTTAACCAAATTTTGTATACATATAGTTTGGTCAAAAGGGCTAAATTTTCATTTTTTATCCCCTCCTCCCCTTTTTTCCGATATAATGTTTAAAACACATTTTAAAAAAATCTATTTTATGTTCTTTTCACAAATAATATATATTCAGTTTTTCTAGTAAATTTTTTTCATTTTTTATACCTCTTCAAAATGTAGGATATCTTTATGCCCCATTCTGTATATTGGTATCTTTATATTTGTTTGTATTAAGCAGAGGACAAGCTCATTGATATCTACTTATATTCACTCATATTTCATGATAGATTCAAATTTCAAAAGTTTTTAGTTTCCACTTATGAGAAAATAATTACATTTTACATTAAATTTTTGTTCATTCATTTAATTAAAGATTCCATAATCTGTTATATAAAAGTTTTCAATTTAAACACATAGCATGTCATAGGTAGGTATATAGTTTAAAAAAAGATTGAATGATGAATTCAATCATTATTGCCAAACCATTTTATTTAATTTATTTATAATTATAACATCACTTACTGATAATCCAATGTCAAGATTTAATCATGACTACACTCTTGCTGCTGAGTCTTTCTGCCTAGCTTCTGTAAATTCATGTATGATCGCCTCTGATTGCATATTTATATATA
>JALMQS010000342.1:0-132497 GCA_024734495.1 Forficula auricularia
CATAGAAAATAATTTATTTGAAAACATTTTAATATATAAAATATTACAAAATTATAATTTTTCTTTTTTCTTTTTGTAAATTTGTGGAATATGGTCGAATCGAGTTGTCCATCTGAAAAAAAGATTGAAAATAATATATTTTATAAGAATTTGGATATAGAGAATATCTTATATGAAGAATTAGAATTACTATCATACAATATTAATTTATTTAATTATATATTCTAATAATTTCATGTATTTCTTTTCCAGATCACTTGCTGATTTAATTTCCTGATGGTTACTGTTCATCTTCAAGAAAACTTCTGAATATGATATAGATGTATAAATAATCGAATTATATATTAGGTATATATGTTTGAATAATAATTGATGTGTATGTATAAAAAATAATTGAATAAATGATATTTTTTAAAAAGAATGTTGTTATTTCGAGATATTTATATTTTTACAAATAATTATATTTACGTATATATTTTGTATCTTCAATCAATAGTTAGTAAAAAAAGGTGTCTACTTTTAATTAACAAAAAAATAAATATTCAAATAACTTTTAAGTTTGTTTTTTTATTAAAATTATGTAATTTCAATACATAGACAATAATTTATTTGAAAACATTTTAATAAATAAAATATTACAAAATTACATTTATCTCATTTAGTTTCTTTGTGATATTCACCGTCCGCTGGATTGCTGCCCGCGTGGTAGTAGACTAAGGGCCAGTTGTATGTCGGTTGGTAAGGTCTTTGTAAAAGTTGACAAAGGGTTAAACCTTAGAATTCACCTTGCTCCCTGTTGGCATCATTACGTCAGCGTTGCTGCAAATTAATCTGGCCTATTCTATATATTATTATTATTCTTTGTAAGTTTTTTTTCTATTTATTTTAATAAAACAATGTAACATTCATTATACACATGTTTGACATTTTTCATTTTTTTGTAAGTGAACTACTAGTCCGTAAAATTATCTAAATAAATAAATAAATAAATATAAGAAAAAACTATATGATCCAATTTTATCTCTTTTTACGAAACGTTCATTAACGTTTATTATCTAAGAGAAAAAATCCGTAATTTGTTATTAGAGAAATACATTTTATTAGTGAGCTTTTATAAACAGGCCTTGAACAAAATTTTGATGTGCACCCGTTGTAAATAAAACACTCAATAGTATAATATAAATTAACGCATTTAAATCCTTAGTTATCGACCTCTTATTAAACGTAATTGTTTTTAAGGCTTTTTATTATATATTAATAAAATTATTTATTTAATACCAATAATAGAATAATTGTTTTTGTTTTTCGATGAGAAGGACGGTTTTCTTCTGTCTTTAGTTTTCAAAAATAAGCTGACGTGTTCTGATGTGGCCATCCACTTGACTTTACCATACACCCTGGCCCCTCACTTATATTTAATATTTAATAAAATTATTTATAATCATGTAGGGGAGGGGGGTTAGTTTTTGCATTTTTAGACTTCTGGGGTCCCACTGATTATGCATACAAAATTTGGTTGAGTTTGGAAGAAGAGCCTAGATTTTTAATTTTTAACCCCCCCCTCCCCTCCACCCCCTTAATTTTGGGTCGATATTCACCAAAATCTAATCAGCTCTTAATCTCAATATACCAAAACTACGTGTGAAATTTGGTTTCGATATTCACACTAGTTTTTGAGCTAGCTCGTCCACAAAAATTTGGTAACGCACAGACAACCAGACAACCAGACAGACTAACAGACATTTTGACAAAACAATTATTATCTCAAAAAACATAATTTTTTCGATGTTCACTTATTAGGGCTTTTTTGTAGACCGAAATGCCATGGTTTCGCTCAATTTTTTTAATCAAAATAGTTTCAGCCGTTTTTGAGATATTTCGAAAAAAAGAAGGAAAAAAACCATTTTTTTTAATGGACGATTACAATATTTGACCATACCCTGTATGGTAAATTAAAAAGATAATCAAAAGCTAGGTCGTAGGTGTTGTTTTATAATCTTTAGACGCCAGTCTCTCCCCTCAACTTTTTGATTGGTAGTATAAGAATCGGTTTGTGGAACATAGAGCTGATTTTGTAGAGTTCGACTGGGGCAGTACAATAAAATTTATAAGCTAACTTCTTTTTTTAAACTATGGGTCGCGACCCCAAATGCGGTCGCAAAGCCAAATGTTGGGGTCGTGAAAATTTAATTCAGAAACATGAATTTCAAGAAAAATTAGTAGCGTTAATACGTTATTTATCATACATTTTTGTTTAGCACATTTATAAAAACGTAATATTGGCCAAGTTGAACTGTAAAGCATACTTAAATAATGAAAAATATCAATCACTAAACGCAACTTAATATAGTGTTATATCTCAATTTCAGCATATAAGTTATTTCAAAATCTAAATTAGCCACAAACTCACAATATGCAAAAGTCCTATTGCTTTTATATCTACTCTTATTAAACGATCAAAAATTGTTTATATATTTGTTATATATCTTAGTTCTATTTTGAAAACGGCTCTACTGATTTTGATGAATCCAACTCTATTAACAAGTTTTGAAGATGAGAAAACAATCTGGCTAGGTCTGGACCTCGACAAATTTAATCTTAATTGATCTTTGCTTAATTAAAGTAATTATTTATAGATAAAAATCTCAATAAAAAAGTTTGTTTACATTTTTTTCAATTATCTTTTATTTATTAATTGGTTTTTTAATTTTAAAACCCACTAATAGGTTATAGCAAATATTAATATATTATATTAAAATTAGGAATTTTTTGTTTGTTTTTAATTAAAAGGTGTCTAAATCATAACAAAACTGGTGTGTTTACAAATAAAGTGGTTGAAGAGGCTTTTTTTATATAACTTGGAAACAAATCTTATTTAATTTTATGTTTTTATTTCAGATCCTATACAATTATTTTTTTACTTTATCCAATGCGAAGCATGGGGAAAGTATTGTAATCGGTCTGGCGGCAAGCGCGACTTCAAAGGGACCTCAGGAAAAAACTACGGAACCCATGGTCTCAATTAAAGTCACAAATTGTAGTATTCAATTAGGTTGAATTTTAGCACGTGACGGTTTTGCCAAAAATTACATGGGGTCTCGTCCAGAGGCCAAAAAGTGCGATTTTTTCATTTAGTGCGTGCGGATGTATGTATGTATGTATGGATGGATGTATGTTATCGTATTTTTGGCCCACGATTTTTTCCACACCGTTGCACCGATTGAAATGAAATTGAAAACCTACCATTAGTTTAACAAAATGAAGCGCTGATTAGTTTTTGGTACATATCGGCCCACAAACATTAGTACTTTATTTCAGTACTTTTTTAGTTTTTTCTAAATATTTTGAAAATGACTTAACCAATTTTGATGAAATTTAATATCCTAATTAAGTAGCTTGGGGACCACAAAAAAAGGTTAAATAAAGTTTTTAGTAAAATTATATTTTAAAGTACTTTACTCAAGAGTAAGATAGTACTTTTTTTAATTTTTATATTTTAAATTCTTTAAAATTTATTCATTGGATCGTTTTAATATAGCTCATTTAACCTTGCTTAAGTGAGAATGGATAGGCTTCTCTCTGTGAAATGCTAAAAATTTGGGAGGAAATTTTATAAGTAACCATAGCAACTGCGTTGTTTTCTTATCCGTTACCTTTGCTGAAGACATAGAGGAATCGAGTTAAAATCAAAAATAACGATTGATTCTCATCTAGTACTTGAGGAATAACCATTCTATATTGGATTTTTGACGTTTCGGTTTTTATTGGTAACCATTGCTGAAGACATAGAGGAATCGGGTTAAAATCAAAAATAGCGATTCAAGCTTGAGATGTTTACCAAAAAAGAATTTAGTCTTTTTGATTTTAAGTCGATTCTTCCACGTTTTCAGTAGAGGTTGCCATTAATAGTCAAAACATCAAAAATGGAATGCAATAAGGTTATTCCTCTAGTATTAGATAACGAGCTTTCGTGCGTGCCTTCGGCACGCCCTCGAAGCTCGGCCCTCCGGACTGGTGCCCTGGCGGGCGGCGTCTCGGTTCAAAAGTGTTATTTCTCTTAAAACATCACACTCCAATTGTATACCTGTAAACTCCCGAAAATACATAGTCTCTTCAAAGTTTCGCCTCATTTTCGTCCTGACACAGCTACAGAAATGAGGCTCTAGATATGAATCTGGAAGTATATTTTTTCTTCTATAAACTACAGCATTGTGATATTTTTTGTGTGGAAATAGATTTATTTAAATAAGTGGGATCGTGTAACGAGAATTATATTATATCATTTTTTTTAAAATTCGATAATGGATATAAGGCTCCAAATATTTAAAAGAGATCAGGTGTTTTTTTTTTTTTTTTTTTTTATAATGATATTGATACAAGAAGAAGTTGCACCAAGAAGGTACAACCTCTGAAGTCCGTGGTGGACCCTTGTAACGTGAAGATAAGGGAGATTTAGGGATTGGGTAGAAGTCGAAGGTATCTGTGGATGCTGGTCTTGAAAGTTTGAAGGTTATAAGTAGCTGGAAAGACGGTCGGGGGAAGAGAATTCCAGTCTCTAGATGTCATAGGGATAAATGAATTGGCGAATGCGTTTGTTCGATTAGTATCTAGTTTAAGCGCGTAGGGGTGTTGAATTTTAGAAAATCGCGTATTTCGGGCAAATGAGGCCTTTGGTGGGATTATCGATTTTATTTCGTCAGAACAAAAGCCATGGTAATATCTATAAAAAAGGGATAGGGCGGAGACAGATCTACGATGGGCTAGGGAGTCGAGAGTGTCAGTTAATGTAGGATCGCCTATCAGTCTGATAGCTCGCCTCTGAATTGCATCTAAGGTATTAAGAGAATACTTGGAGGCTCCTCTCCACAAATGCGAGCAATATTCAAGACAGGGGCGAATTTGAGCCTTGTATAATATAAGGAGTTGAGTGGGGGTGAAAAATCGTTTGGTTCGGAAAGAAAGCCAAGCTTACATGCTGCAGCTTTTGCTACTGAGATAATATGGTCATTCCAAGAGAGGTCAGAACCTAAGGTGACACCTAACATTGATATTTTATTACGGAATTCCAATGAGCTCGAATCAAAGGAAATGTCCGGAAGGTTCCTATCTGCGCGCCTAGAAATTAGGCAGCACTGTGTTTTGCCAGCATTAAAGTTTACCAAATTGTGAGATCCCCATTTTTTAAGCATGCTTAAATCTGAATTTATTGAGGAGGCTATGTTTGCGCGATTGTCTAGTAAGGATTGAGCGTTGTGGAGAGTGCTATCGTCAGCGTAACAATGTATTGGATTGGAGGGCAGATTTAATAGGTCATTAATATAGATAATAAAGAGTGTGGGAGAGATGACTGAGCCCTGAGGAACTCCAGCATTAGTATTAAAGGACGAGGATGATATTCCGTCAACCTCGACTTTAATAGAGCGGTTTGAGAGAAAGCTCTCAAGCAACTTGCAGAGGCTCGGGGGAAGGCCAAATGCAGGTAATTTGGCAAGAAGATTTTTGTGCCAGACATGATCGAAGGCCTTTGAAATGTCTAAGCCTATTACGAAAGTCTCTTTACCAGTCTCTAGTGCTTTATTCCAAATATGAGTTATATATGCTAAAATATCGCCGGTGGACCGAAATTGTCTAAAGCCGTATTGACTATCATGGATTAGTTTATTAGATTCTAAATGGTGAAGAACTTGCTCATTAATGATTTTTTCCATGATTTTAGAAAGAACCGAAGTTATGGCGATCGGACGATAATTGGCTACATTTGAAGGATCTCCTTTTTTTTTAATTGGTTGAATTCTTGCTGTTTTCCAGCTCTCCGGAAATGAGCCAGTGGTATATGAAAGTTTGAAAATTTTTGAGAGAATAGGAGCAAGTTCAGGCGCGCAATTTTTGATTATACTGGTGGGAATGTTGTCTGGGCCAGCGGCTGAATTAACATTTAGGTTTTTTATTACTTTTAATATTTTTGGTATTCTGAATTTAATATCCGACATAATATTGGTGCTAGGGGTATAGGGCGGGGGGTCAAGTCCCTTGTCAGTTCAAGGTGGCATTGGTCGCGAAGAATGAAGCGAATGCTTCAGCTTTAGAGAGGGCGTCGGTGGCTATTGAGCCGCTGGAAAGATTAAGGGGGGAAACGAAGATTTGGAGGAGTTGGTAGTTAATTTCCTCGTGAGATGCCAGAATCGATTTTTATTAGCTGGGCATGCTGATAATCGAGTTCAGCCCATTTTTCATCTAGAACTTCTTGGTTTCATTAATAATTTTCGTTACACTGGTTGCGAGATTTTGAAAAGGCAATTCGTTTGATGTCCGTTTAGGCATGGAAAGCCATTCGTTGAATGCTTTATTTTTTCACGAACAGCTTCGGCACATCGCTTGTTGAACCAGGGCTTTGAATAATTTTTTCCTACTTTACATAGGAACACACTGTTCAATGCCCATCTGAATTACTTCTTCAAATACAGAAGCAGGTGTTGTTTGTATGACAGGCTGCTCCCTCCAGTATTGCCTTGATAAACTCGGGTATGCTTGTCTGAAGTCATTCAATTTGGTAAAAATCCAAAAATAAGAATAACAAAATTTAGATTTTTAAAAAATTATAAAAAAGTGGCAAATTATTAAAAAATAAACAAATAATATATAAATTATAAATCAAATAACATATGATTAATTTATTTTTCTGTGCGCAAAGAAAAGCGAATTGAATATTTAATTTTTGAGTTGTGAGGGGGGGGGAATAATTATCAATATATTTAATGTTTCTTAATTTAAAATCGATTGGAGTCTTTCATTTCAAATTACAATTATATTTCAAATTTGCCGCAAATATACCGACGACATCAGCGCTCCCTGTCGGCAGCATTTTCTGAGCGTTCTTGCAAATTAATATAGGCTCTTATATATAGTATAATCGATTGTTATTTTTGATTTTAAGACGATTCCTCCATGTCTTCACCAATGGTTACCAATAATAACCGAAATGTCAAAAATCGAATGTAGAATGGTTATTCCTCGACTTTTAAATAAGAATCGATCATTATTTTGAATTAAAGTCAACATGAACCGCAAATAGCAAGTGATATCTGATTAATAATAAAGGAATAAACATATTAATATTTCAAATGAATTTGGATAAAGTTTAGCAACGATCCGTTGCAGTTTATTGTTACTCTAATTGGTTTTAAAGCTAGAGCATATATGAAATTCGGTAAGTGTCTATACCTCACTCATTATGCAAATTTTTTTTTGATCACAATATAAATAGCTTTTTTGTAGACCAAAACACCTTAATTTCGCTCAGTTTTTTTATCAAAATTGTTTTAGCAATTTTTAAAATATTAAAAAAAAAAATTCATACACGATTACAGGACTTCACCATTGCCCCGTTTAGTAAAATAAAATAATAAATATTTTCATTTAGAGAATTCGATAAATAAAACAGTCAAAAGTCGTAGAAACTTTAAGAGAATGTTTTAGATTCAAATATTTGAATAATTAATTTTTGATAAAAATACTTAAATTTTTAATTAATTATGTCATGAAAAATCGCCAAGAGCGATTCTTGAATAATTTATTTTTTCTTATCGATGAGAAATTCGAGTATTTTTTTCAAACTAACATCTTTTCTTTTGGTCTTCCTAGAATGTTTTATTTTCGAGCTTGGATCTATCTTATCATTTTTATAACGACTATTACTTTAGCTTTAGTTTGGTAATTTAAAGTGAAGAAGCAACAGCTCGGGGCTGCCGAATACCGGCTAGGCTACTCATGGTAAATTCACCGCTAATCTAATTGATTTAATTAAATTCTAGTTAAATATTATTTATAGAATTATTATGCACATCTCATTCATGTTCAGAATGAATTCATTTTGGTATTTTCTTAGAAATTTTTGATCTATAAACTATTAACAAATATTTTCAATGTTTTAAAGCTATACAAGTAAATATAATTAATTATACTTCTTTATATCTAAAATATTTTATTTTAATTAGAATTCTGAAAATAATTGTATAATTATTTACGCATTATTTAGGTCTTATATACTTACTTACACCGTAGATTCAGCCCTTGGTGGGTCTCGGCTCGAACATATTATTTAGGACAGACTTATAAAATGTAGATCAGGATGTGCTCTAAAAAATTTCCCTTAAAATTTACGTAGATTTATTTATCTATCTGAAATATTAAATAATTACTTGATTTAGATGTACAATACATGTATTTTCAAAATCTAAATTGAAACTTAAAATTAAAATATTTAATCAAAAATAGTTAAAAATTAGCTAAAAATTTGTTTTATAATTAGCAGAATAAATGAAACCTATCTATTAAATTAAACTTTTTTCTAAATTCAATTTAAAATGTGATCTATTAAAATATCATTGTTAGGTGTCTCCTTAGGTTCTGACCTCCTTGAATGACCATATTATCTCAGTAGCAAAGGCGGTAGGTAGCATGTGTTTTCTTTTCCGAACAAACGATTTTTCACCCCACTCAACTCCTTATATTATACAAGGCTCAAATTCGCCCCTGTCTTGAATATTGCTCGCATATTGGTGAGAGCCCCTCAAGTATTCTCTTTAAAACCCTGGACGCAATTCAGAGAGCAAGCTATCAGACTGATAGGTGATCCTAGCGTTAGCTAACTCTCTCGACTCCCTAGCCCATCGTGGATCTGTCTCCACTCTTTCCCTTTTTTATAGATACTTATGGCATTTGTTCTGACGAAATTAAATCGATAATCCCACCAAGGGCTTCATTTGTTGCGAAATACACTATTTTCTAAAACTCAACACTTTTATGCGCTTGAACTGAGATACTAATCGAACAAACGCATTCGCCAATTCGTTTATCTCCCATGACATCTAGAGACTGGAACTCTCTTCCTCCGACCGTCTTTCCAGCAACTTATGACCTTCAATCTTTCAAGACCAGCATCCACAGATACCTTCGACTTCTACCCAATCACTAAATCTCCCCTTATCTTCACGTTACAAGGGTCCACCACGGACTACTGAGGTTGTAAATTTCTTGATGCAACTTTTCTGTATCAGTATCTTTATAAAAAAAAAAAAAAATGATTTGTTTACTGTAGTTGGGAAGGTCTATTGACAAATACGTTTCCTGGGAAATTTACTATTTAGGAGAGAATCATCTCTGTCATAGTAGCTGACAGATAATCAAACTTTCAAATAAGATCTTTGATTATTTTCGTAAATTCTCATTTTAAATTAAATCATTCAAATTCATCATTCTACAATACTTTTTGAATATTAGATTTTTGATCTATTTACTGACTAGGATTTCTTTTCGTATTTGTCTTTCTTTTGAAAAGTATAAAAGCAAAAAAAATAAATAATAAATAAATAAATAAAAAATGTTAAATCCGCTTAATAACATCGACCTGTTGAGCTTCCCTCATATAGACGAGTCCATTTCGAGAGGAAACGAGCTGTCCGCAGTCCCATCAGGTTTCCAAAGCTAATGGACAAATCCTACTCGAAGGGCTTAGTAGGGTGTGCGTGCTGTGTATTTATATCGAATTTATTACGAAGTAGTATCACCCTCTTGCAATGGGAAAATACCAAGCCAGGAAAAGCTCAATTAATAGATAAATAAATCATCCTTTCTAAGCTTGAGCTATTAAATATGTAAAGAAAATAAATTGTCTACCTATAAAATTATTGCTAGAGATTTATAAGGAATAAATTAAAAGTTTTCTTTTTAAAGTAAATAATTTTATTTATTTGAGACTAATTTTGAAGATCTTGAATTTTTCAAAATGACGTAAATATTTCATATATTAATTTAATAGAATTTTAGTCAAATTTGGATCCACTTTTACGTGTAGAAGTTCACCTTAAATTATATAAGAAATACTTAAATTACACTGAGAAAGAATACAAAACTTTCAAAACAGAAGTCTCAATTAAATAAAATATAATATATTTAAATAGAAAATCAATTGATTGTTCAAAATATTCATCTTATTATTAATATAAAAATTTTTTATTCTTCTTTTCAATCTTATATATAATTCTTCTCAATTAAAAAAAATAATCGATTTAAATACATGTTTCGGGCCTTGTCTAGCCCATCTTCAGTATATTTTATAAAAACAAAATTTTCACTTACATAATCTTCATATTATATTTTGTCAAAAATATAAAAAATCAAAAAACAGAAACAACAAGAAAAACCAAGCAAATAAAACTTGAATATAATTTTTTGACATTTTTGTGAATAAATTTATATATCTTTTTATCCACTGAGAGAAGAGTTTCTTTCAAACAATTGGAAAACCTCAAATAAAACAATTTTATAATTTACTTTATTAAATCGGAACCAGTTGAGTTACTTACGTTCTGCACTGAATAATGCTTTCACAAATGAAAAATTCAAGAAGTCTTTGAAACTTGAAATATAAGACAGTAAAAGCATAATAAACACACTGTTAAAATTTGAAGACGATTTACCAGACCAAACATGAAATAATTGCAATTGAAAATGAATTTTTTTACATATGGTAGATTGGGAAAGGGTGGGAAAATGATCATTATTTTATTTTTTTTCATTGAAGGACTTTCACCATCTTGATGAAAAACTAATATTTGTTAGAATAATATATTCGGAGTAACTTAAAAACAAATTGAAATTATTTACGTAGTAGTTTTGATAAAAAATAAAAAAAAGCATATTTAGGCGATTATTTTTAGTGGAGTGGATATAAGTTCAATGGCTTGGAAACGATCCATTCATAAAGAGGATATAGTAGTATGAGAAGTACAATCTCGTTAAAAAACCATAACCTAAAATTTTAGCACCGTTCATATGTATAGAGTGGTTACGATGCTAAAACTTTTTGTGTGGATTGTCGCGAAAGAACTAACTTAAAGGTAGTTCTTTCACAAATGCAAAAATTCAAGAAGTTTTTAAAATTTGGAATATAAATCATTAAAAGCATAATACACATTTTGTTAAAATTTGAAGACAATTTACCACTCCAAACATGAAATAATTGCAAATAAAAATGACATTTTTTACATAGGGTAGATAGGGAAAGAGTGGGGATATGATCATTATTTTATTTTTTTTCATTGAAGGACTTTCACCATCTTGATGAAAAACTAATATTTGTTAGAATAATATATTCGGAGTAACATAAAAAAAAATTGAAATTATTTACCACGTAGTTTTGATAAAAAATAAAAAAAACATATTTGGGCGATTATTTTTAGTGGAGGGGATATAAGCACAATGGCTTGGAAACGATCCGGCTAGTATGTGTGTATCCATATAGAGATTTCGTAGTGTGAGTGGACAGTCACGTTAAAAAAACATAACCAAAAATTTTAGTTCCGTTCATATTTATAGAGTGGTTACGAGGCTAAAACTTTTTGTGTGGATTAGTCGAGAAAAAACCTCCTTAAGTAGATTTCGTTAGAGTGATATTTTAATTTACATTTTATATTAAAATTGGCATATAAAAACAAAAACAGTTTTTTATGGTTTTACATATTTATGATAAAATATATTTTATGGTTCAGTTCTTTGACACCCCTTCATGGAAACGAAGAATTGTATTTTAATAGATTCTTCTTTTTGGACAATTTGTTTTACAAAATACATAAGAATACTTGTTTAACATTTTCCGCAACTTTTTAAGGACACCCACTATTTTCTCTTTTAGTTATATTGTTCAGAGAGGCTAGTTAATGTTTGGTTTTTCAATTTTAATGTTTTTAATCTGATCTGCTTAGCGTCGTTTAAATTTAACAATATATTTTAGAAGCCCCTGAAAGTTACGCAACCAATGATACACACTCTAGGCATTTCCTCACAATTTATTCGACATTTAATTATCTCGACAATGGAGTAATATAAATTTGTTAATATATAGGTACTCCTAAATGTAAAATTAACAAAGTAGTTTATGTCACCGTACTTAAATGATCTAATTAAAAATCTCGCGTTGGTTGAACAAATCTAATTTTTAAATTTATTTTAATTATTTTATTGATTTATGAATGCAAGAAAGAAGTCAAAAAGTCCTTCCATTTTCAAAAATAAGATAATATTCAAGGTTTATATTGGATCTTCAAGGTTCCGTAGCAAATACAAAGAACACTCATTGTGAGACTTTATTGTATGTCTATTTCCCTGCAGCTTCTAAACTATTAAAGCTAGAAACTCAAAATGTTTCCTGTGTTCTATTTTAGTTTGATGATCCAGAAATAGAACGATTATCAAAGTGGAAAAAATTAATATTGAATTTCATTTTCTTGACTAATCTCCAAAGTGTGATCACCTCTGGTGAGAAACATACGTATATATTATATGTGAATGTAAAAACAATTTGCATTTTTATCTAGAAATGAAATAAAATAATTAGAATAAGGGGAAGACTCTGGAAATTAACAGGAGAAATCCTAAATTAAGAAGAAGATTAATTAAATCTCAAGGTTTGAGAGCTTGTCGAATATGATTGGTATAGGGAAGACTCAAGCAAAAGCCAAAATCAAACAATACTTTTCACAAAGATAAAACTTATTAAAATAAATTCTTGTTCTATACCAGTGTTTCTCAAAGTGTGATCCGCGGAACCCCGGGGTTCCATAAAAACACGCCAAGGGTTCCGCGAAAAAATTCTAGTGTTCAAAAGGAAGGTGAAATTTTGGATTAGTTGTGTGAATCGCAGAGATCTCGACTGTTTTTCAGTGAAGTACATTTTGGAAGAAGATCTAAATACCAGTCAATATACCAAAATTGTTCATCACTTGGAATGTCTGAATAAATCAATCGAACAATTGAAAAGTTTTTGTTTTGCCGATAATAGCAGAGTTGTTGATTCACAAAGAGAAACAAAGAGGTTGTCCTCTGCTTGATGCAAATAAACATACACACATATATATCGAGATGATATATATGTATATATATATTATTATTAAACATTTATAATTGAAGAAAGACTGATGATGAAGACCAAGTCTTCGAAACTATAGTCTCAAACAAATAAATAATATATATACAGATATATCATCTCGATATATATGTGTGTATGTTTATTTGCATCAAGCAGAGGACAACCTCTTTGTTTCTCTTTGTCAATCGAACAATATTTCACTGATGATAATTTCAAAAAACTGGAAAATAATTCCTGGATGAAAAATCATTTTGTTTATAGTGAAAAGCCATCTTTCTTTTCACACCAAGATTATGAAAAATTTATCGAAATGTCTTCAGTTCTTCACTGCAGACAGCCTATAAAACGATGCTTTTGTCAAAATTTTGGTGTAGTTCAACAGGCGAATATCCGATAGTTGACTAAGAAAGCTGTTTTAATTCTCTTTTACCATTAACTAACACTTTTTTTTTACCATTAACTACAACTTATTTGTGCGAGTCTGAATTCTCAACTTACTTATTAACAAAAAATAAGTACCGCAATAGGTTGGATGCAGAGTCAGATATGAGATTACAACTTTCATCAATAAGACCTGATATAAAGTATTGGTGTGTACACAAAAACAGTATCTTTCGTCGCATTGATGGCAATACCTATGAAAAGTTGATGTGTTCGAAAATGTTTTTTTTTCTTTTACTTACGGAAGTTTTGATTTAGTTACTGTTTAATATAGTTATAGTGGGTGATTGCATAAATAAAACAATAAAATATAAGACAATAAAAGTAGTGTTTCTTAATTAATTCACTGCATATAGTATATTTCAAAGTAAAAAAAATGTTCCCATAACAACGCTTTAATCTCAATATTATCGGGTGCTTACCTTCCAAACGGAAAAGGGTTCCACATTCGAAAAAGTTTGAGAAACACTGTTCTATACTAACAGTTTAATAGCTACAGCAGTTTAAGAGCTTTTCATAAAAAAATTCGAATTTTTTTATTGTGCGCCTTAGTCCTGAATTAAATTTTACGAACAAAAAATATTTTATTTCTTAGAATAAACTTTCTTCGAACAAGCTATTTTGGGTATCCAGAGACACAGACAGACAGAAGAATTATTCTTAAAAACACTCGCTGTACGTACCGAGTAAAAGATAAATTTAAACACTCTAAAGAAATGTGAATTAAAATCTGTATGTTTATAAAATCTTTTTCAGCAAAGGAATCCAAGGGCCGACAATGAATTTGACTATCCTTTAATGCTATACTAATATTTAGTCAAAATACTATCAACAGAGGAATTATACGATAAAGTGAATAAATGTAAATTAGATATCTGTATGTTGGCTAGAATTTCTTAGCTAGTCTTATATGTCAGAAGATTTTCAAAGAAACTACATTTTTGATACTTGGGTTCAATTTACGAGAATGCTTGCAGCTTTTTTGATTTACTCTTTATTGTAAAATTAATATTAAATTTTGAAAGGATAAAAATATATTTTGATATGCTTACAAAAAATAAATGACTCAATATTAGTTTATCTCGGTTTCACATATAAACTAATTCTATTATATATCTTCATCTCCATGAAATAAGTGTTGGGCGTACGCAGTAGAATTATCGTTGAAGAGTGTTGGCAGGCAGAGCACGAACGGCCAGAGGTCTGCACAAAAGCAGCTCAAAGGGTCTCTTATCACTGGCCTTTCTGCTCCCACTTCAAGTCAATAATTATAAAAAATGTATCAAGGAGAACAGAAATAGAAAACGAAAATGCGCACCAATAAATTGCTAAAAAAAGGAAGGTTGAATAAAAAAAAACACTTTTCAATAAAATGATATTCTGATGATGCCATTTCTAAAATGAGAAACCGTTTTATTTCATCTTTTTTATTTATTTTTTGTTTTTTTGTAAGAGAAAAATATTTTTCGTTTGAATACAAACACATTACTTATAATATTTTACGAGGGAATCAATTGAGATTGACAGAAGCAAACAAAAGTGTCAGCGCAATGTTTCATTTTCGAAATGAATCTCTTCTTAAGATAAAACAATATCACAATTAAATTTACTCATAAATGGAAATGCATTAGAATATCGGGGTCCCCGGAGTATTGCCCCTTGAAGGTACTCTGAAACCAGATGCGGATTAAGCCAGCGCTGAGCAAATTTCTCTGAGATGTATGATAATAAAAGATTTTCCATTAGTTGCTCATAAGAATTGTAGATTTCCGTTATTTTGTCATTGATCATATTCAGAACTTGACCAAATTAATATGGGACAATCTGAAGGTACCCCCCTTTCAAATAAAAAAAAATCATCGAAATCGATCCACATGGTAAAAAGAAATCGGCGCACATCCTAAAAAAAAGATTCCGATGAATTGATAACCTACTTGGGGTGTAGGGTTGGCCGAGGTGACTAACGCGCTGTACTCGATTCAGCATCGTTGATGACGATGTTGAAGCGGGAGCATATAAAATTTCTACCGGCTAAAACTCGGCTCCCTCACTAACCCTACTAACACTTTACTGATGTGCTGTCTAAATGGGCTTTATTCCCGGTAACAATAAATAAATAAAAAAAAGATAACCTCCTTCTTTTTACTTTACCATACAGGGTATGGTCAAGTATTGTAATCGTGCATGAAAAAAATGGTTTTTTTACTTCTTTTTTTCGAAATATCTCAAAAACGGCTGAAACTATTTCGATTAAAAAAATTGAGCGAAACCATGGCATTTCGCTCTACAAAAGGCACTAATAAGTGAACATCGAAAAAATTATATTTTTCGAGATAATAATTGTTTTGTCAAAATGTCTGTTAGTTAGTTAGTCTGTGCGTTACCAAATTTTGTGGACGAGCTAGCTCAAAAACTAGTGTGAATATCGAAACCAAATTTCACACGTAGTTTTGGTCCATTGAGATTAAGAGCTGATTAGATTTTGGTGCATATCGACCCAAAATTAAGGGGGTGGAGAGGGGTTAAAAATTAAAATCTAGGCCATTTGACCAAACTCGACCAAATTTTGTATACATAATCAGTGGGACCCCAGAAGACTAAAAATGGAAAAACTAACCGCCCAAAATGGGAGGGGGGGGGGTAACAATTAAAAATCTAGGCCGTTTGAACAAACTCAACCAAATTTTGTATACATAATCAGTGGACCCCCAGAAGTCTAAAAATTCAAAAGCTAACCCCCCTCCCCTACATGATTATAAATAATTTTATTAAATATTAAATATAAGTGAGGGGCCAGGTTGTATAGTAAAGTTAAGTGGATAGACACATCAGAACACGTCAGCTTATTTTGAAGTCGATTAATAAAATAAAACACAACTTTAAGAAACAAACTTTTCTCAATTTAATATAGCAAATTTAGAGATAACATTAGACAAATCAATTTCTTTAAGTAAATTACATTCAATGTTCATTAAGACCATCTTCTCCCATCCTGTTCCTCTTAAGTCACTTTTTACACGCTTTAATGTCGAAAAAGAACGCGTTCACCGCTGCAATTAGTAATCAAATCATTAAAGACAAGTAAAAGTAAAAGTAAAGACAATTTCTACATTTGGGAAACACGACTCTAATGAAAACATTTTCTGCTCTAGGCGCGTGGTCCTAAGCATTTACCTTCTACTTTTGCTACTATAGCTAATCCGGCTCTGTCTGAAACTTTTAAGAGAATGAAAATAAATTCCAATAAATTTTATATTCGGAATTTGTAGTTTTCATTATCCTTTGACTGCCTTTCCATAAATTCCCCATTGAATACTTCCAAACCGTCTCCAAAAGAATACTCTTTAATACTATCAAAATAAATTTGAAAACTAAAAGAAATTAAATTTTTTTTTATAAAATCCTCTGGAAGTTATCTTCAACAAAGTTTCTTAATATTATTTCGAGGCTAAATTTTTATTGAGTTTTTAAATGAAAGGTCATATAATGTCATTTGACCATTGCAACGCCCCCGGATATCATAAATGAAAGATTTATACCATTCGTATAATACGTCAAATAAAGTTTTTATTTCTCGGAGTGGTCCAGTCACGCTTTTAGGAATTAAAGATATAGATATAGATTTTGACGATGATAGAGTTGGAATAGTTTTAAGACACGCAACTAATAGGTTCTTATCTAAATCGAATAGGATGGTTCTTTAGCGAAAAAGTTTCATAATTAGATAACAGTACAACTCTCTCTAATTTTATTTTTTATTTAAAAGTTGCAAAAAACAAAATCGAAAATTAATAATAAAACAAAACACTTAGTAGAGTGAGCTTTAATATAATTTTTATAAAAAAAAAATAAAACCAACTTCAAAAAATTTAAATGCAACAAATAAAATAATAATAACTTAAAAATAAAATAAAATACACTATAAGGTATAAAATAATTATCTTATTTAGTTACAACTAAACGACGAAATATTAACATGAAGTTATTTTTGAAGTCGGTGCCAAACAAACTATACCTATAAGCGAGCGTACCCGCCAAACGTAGTAAGTAAGATCCGTCAAGTGCAATTCATAAAATGTATATGTTTGGCACCGACTTCAAAAAATAATTTCATGTTGATATTTCGTCGTTTAGTTGTAACTAAATAAGATAATTATTTTATACCTTTTAGTGGATTTTATTTTATTTTTAAGTTATTATTATTTTATTTGTTGCATTTAATTTTTTGAAGTCAGGTTTTTTTTTTTATAAAAATCATTTTTATTTTCTCATTTTAGTGATGTTATTAATAGTGACTTAATATAATACCTTGCATGCATCTCGTAAGAGAAAGCGTCAGGCGAATGAATCAGAAAATGATACATGAATCAATGTATACATTGTATTTGAGCTTCGTCTCCGGAGATTACTTCTCCACCATCGACTGTCCTTGATCATATTTTTATTCCTTGTTTTTAATAAGAGGAAAAAACTAATTAAATAACAAAACCTCTTTTCCGATAATTATTCCAATTCCATATTTTTCCCGTCATCCATTTAATCAGAAAATGATAATGTATACATTGTGTTTGAGCTTCGACTCCGGAGATTACTTCTCCACCATCGACTGTCCTTAATCATCTTTTTAGTCCTTGTTTTAAATAAGAGGAAAAAACTAATTAAATAAAAAAACCTCTTTTCCGATAATTTTCGATCCTCAACCATCAGAAAATGATAAAAAATCTAACTCGTTATGATCAGAAAATGATAATAAAATTCAATTCATAAATATAGAAATTATCTCGAAACGTTTGCGGGTTTTAAATGAATGTTATAAGATTTTTTTTTATAAAAGATTTTATTTATCATAATTTCGATTATTTGCTCATAAGAATTGGAGATTTACGTTATTTCGTCGTTGATCATATCATCAGAACTTGACCAAATTAATATGGCACCATTCCTAAGATACCCTCTTTCCAATAAAAAAAGAATCATCGAAATCGGTTCATAAACAAAGAAGTTAGGCCTGAACAAACCTAACAAAAAAGGTCTAATACCAATGAAAAAAACCGGGACCAATCGGAAGCTAGACTGAACCCATTGCACAATTTTTTTTCAAAGTCGGTTCACAATTGGCGGAGATATGAGGTAACATAGAGTCAAAAAAAAAAAAATTCAGTCGAATAGAGAACCTCCTCCTTTTTTGAAGTCGGTTAATAAAAGGGTACAAAGTCTTGAAAAAGATTTCACTTTTTCTTTCAATTGACTTTGAATTATAGTTATTATCTAATAGACGCAGCTGGCTCATGCCTAAAGACCCGCATCGCGGAAACTCTAAATTAAAATTAGTTTGTTAATTAAATAATTAATTTCTCTATGTTTTCTATTCTATTTATTTAAAATAAATTTCTATCGGGTAATGTTTTGAAAATGAATTGTTCGAGCAAGTTCCAAATGTCGACCACACTTATGCGAGACCTCATCTAATGATACACAACATTTCAGAGGGAAACAAAATTTTGTTGTAAACATTAACATTGTATAATGTATTTGAAATATACTTAATGTTTGAAGTAAATAAAAGAAAAGCAATTTACCACGAAGTTTTAAAAGATTTTGAAATTTTTTCTATTTTCCAATAATCGACGATGAATTTTATGAATGCATGAAAAATTTAACTATGTATTTATAAATTAGAAAAAAAAATTAAAGATGAATAACATCGCGTAATTAGCTCTGTTAGAGAAAATAAAGGTCTTGTAAAAATATACCCTATTAAACAAAGGGTTTCAATCTAGATTTCCTGGTGGAGGCAATCTTTTAAAGTTATTGATTTGTAATGAAAATAAATTCCACTATTGAAACTGGTGAGAGATTATCAATTATGTATAATATTTGAATTATTAAAATAATATAAATTTGCAAATCTAAAAGCCAGGAAGGTTTCGATTTAGAATATTTTTTCATATTTAAATTCTAATAAATGAGGTTTTTAGTTAGTCTAGGAAAATTACGATTTTAACAGGAAATAATTCCCTGTAAAGATTTTATTGCTGGAATACCTTTATTGGTACTCCAATATTACTACCCTAAGTTTTCCTTAAATCTGTGTTGTGGAAATTTTTCTACGCGCCTCAAAATGAGAAAATTTCGGAGTTTTTTCAGTTTTCGTGAGTAACTTTAAAACGGCTTATCAAATCAAAAAGATATCCATTAGATAAATTAAAGCTCTTTAAATTCCGCGTAAATGATAAAAATGTCATCTATTTAGGTTCTGGAGAACCGGTACTAGCTCCTGTCAAAAAACAGCCCACTTTTGAGTATCCCTAAAACTCTTACTTTTTTCGATTTTTCCCCATTTTAACCATGAAGGAGCACGTTTTCGAAAAATACGACTCTGTACATTTATAAACTAGATTAAATTTTCTACAATTTAAATAAAGTTTCATCTTAATTGGATAAGATATTCAACATGAGGTTGAAGTTTTTAAAAAAATGCAATTTTTTCCAAAAAATCGCAGTTTTTTCTTCATAAAATGAAAACCACTCATCTTAGAAAGTTGATTCCTATCTCATTGTCTAGGAAGTTTTGGTGACTTGAACGTTTATTAGGGCCACTTTTTTTGTTAAAATTCTTAGATTTATAGATATCTGGCAATTTCCATGACAGAAAATGATCCATTGTTTCAAAAAATCGCAGTTTTACCTTCATAAACTGAAAACCACTCATTCTAGAAACTTGATTTCTATTTTATTGTCTAGGAAATTTTATTGACTTGAACGTTTACTTGGACCACTTTTTTGATAAAACTCTTAGATTTATAGATATTCTACATTTTCCGGACAGGATATGATCCGAATCCTCAAAAGCGTCATGGAAAATGCTGGATATCTATAAATCTAAGAGTTTTATCAAAAAGTGATCCAAGTAAACGTTCAAGTCAACAAAATTTACTAGAGAATGAGATAGGAATCAAGTTTCTAGAATGAGTGATTTTGATCCCGGAGGCTGTTTTTTGACAGGCGCTAGTACCGGTTCTACTCAACCTAAATAGATGAAATTTTTACGCGTAATTTAAAGAGTGTTTTTATCTTTTTGATTTGATAAGCCGTTTTAGAGTTACTCAAGAAAAACTGAAAAAACTCCGAAATTTTCTCATTTTGAGGTGAGTAGAAAAATTTCCACAATACAGATTTGGGTGAAAACTTACGGTAGTAATATTGGAGTACCAATAATGGTATTCCAGCAATAAAATATTTACCGTGAGTTATTTCCTGTTTATGCCATTTTTTCACGTAATTTGGCTGGACTAAGATGGTATATAACTTATAATTTTTGTTACCTCTTACCTGTCTTGTAATTTGAAATATTGGAATGAAATATTTTTCCAGATCGTGTGGTATAATTTTGTTTACCTAACTGGCTCGTTTAATGAACGAATGTCAGAGGACAGAATAGTAAAACACATTTTCGATTTAGTGAAAATTCCTCCATGCTACTCTTGTCTGCTTCTTCCTCTGTTCCTGAATACAACAATCAAGACCTGAGTGCACAATCACATTCCTTCCTATTCCACAGCTCCCTCTGCTTTGCAGGAATGCTAGGATTTGTCTTTGTCCCTTTTTTGCATTCTCATTATTAAAACAAATAAGCTGACGTGTTCTGATGTGGCCATCCAATTGACTTTACCATACAACCATGCCCCTAAAATTATTTATAATCATATAGGGGAGGGTTAGTTTTTTCATTTTTATACTACTGGGGTCCCACTGATTATGTATACAAAATTTGGTTGAGTTTGGTAAATGGCTAAGATTTTCAATTTTTGACCCTATACCCCCCCCCACATTTTGGGCGGTTAGTTTTTGCATTTTTAGGCTTCTGGAGGTCCAATGATTATGTATACAAAATTTGGTTGAGTTTGCTCAAACGGCCTAGATTTTTAATTTTTAGCCTCCCCTCCACCCCCCTTAATTTTGGGTCGATATGCACCAAAATCTAATCAGCTATTAATCTCAGTGGACCAAAACTACGTGTGAAATTTGGTTTCGATATTCACACTAGTTTTTGAGCTAGCTCGTCCACAAAAATTTGGTAACGCACAGACTAACGGACAACCAGACAGACAACCAGACAGACTAACTAGACAGACATTTTGACAAAATAATTATTATCTCGAAAAATATAATTTTTTCGATGTTCACTTATTAGAGCTTTTTTGTAGAGCGAAATGCCATGGTTTCGCTCAATTTTTTAAATCAAAATAGTTTCAACCGTTTTTGAGATATTTCGAAAAAAAGAAGGAAAAAACCACTTTTTTCATGCACGATTACAATACTTGACCATACCCTGTATGGTAAAGTAACATGAACTTTATTTTAAATAAATCCTATTTTTTAAATACTGAAAAATATAAATATTTACCGCCATATTCAGATCATATTTTCGGAAGAGAGGTTTCAAGAGACTTGAACATTTTATACTTTTAAGGTGTTCGAAACACAAGCTAAATACTTACCACAGTGCCCGAGGCGAAAAGGGAAATTCTCCTTCTAAGAGAAAAATTAAATTTTAGAACTTTTTTTTAGTATTTTTATTTTTATGGCCTCGAGGACAATTAAATTAAATTTTTAATAACAATTTAACAAATTTTAAATAAAATATCTCATAGTCATAATACTCATAATACGTTGGACGATATTTTTTTATAGAGTGTTGCTTTTTTTTCTATTTTTTTTAATTGAAAATATCCATTGATAAAGAGAGAAATTCTTCCGAAACGTTTGGGTTTAATTAAACGTTTAAAGATATTGTTTTATAAAGAATCTGTATTTATTTTGATAATTATTTATCAATCAATAAATGATGTTTGGGAAGATGGGTATGTTTTTATTTCTAATTTCACTTTGATCAATTTTACTATATTATTACAATTGAAATTTGAGGAAGTATTACATCCCTCTCCTAAAATGTCCACTTTTTGAGGGCTTCAAGATTATACAACTTACTTTCTCTTTGTCACTAGCTGAAAGTAAGCGATATATTTAAAACGGGTTTTGTTGTACCCAAAATCAAAAAAAACTAACCGAAAATGTAACGGTTCGTGCAGTGCGGACTTATGCAAATGTATAGTAGGTATCATCCCTTCCTTCGTCTAGCATTGGAAAATCGCCGAGCAATGGAATTCCCAATTTTAGTTAGATATCACGATATCAGCTGGAGAAGTACAACAAGCTTGAGATCGGAAAAGAGTAAGTGCTTTTATCGTTTTTGGTTTCCCCTAGACAATTTCAAAGGAAGAATTGGTAGGGTAATTTCAAATAAGTTAAGATATGTAATATGTGAAAGTCGTAGTATTCTACACACACTAATTTTATTTTAATACTAGCTGCAGGGCCCGCCTTCGGCGGCCCTCTTGCTAGCCTGGGGGCACGCTCCCTGGACCCCCAACCCACGAACCCCCATACCCCCCGCCTTCACACCACCCCTCTGGAAACTAACCTGAACCCCCCACCACACCCCCCCATCGCCTGGATCCCACCCCGTGCCCTCCACCCCGCCACACCATACCACCCCACCCACCCCGGACCCAACCCCGAGCACTCCACACCCGCACCCCACCCGTACCACCCCACTAAACCACTGGATCCTCATCTGAACCCCCCACCACCAGAACACCACCCCCGCACCCAGTTTTTGCATTTCTAGCCTTCTAGTGACCCACAGATTATGTATACAAAATTTGGTTAAGTTGGCTCTAAGGGTAGGAATTTTCATTTTTTGACCCCTCCCTCATATTAGTTTTTGAATTTCTAGCATTCTAGTGACCGACAGATTATGTATACAAAATTTGGTTGAGTTTGGTCCAAGAGTAAAATTTTTCATATTTTGACCCTCCCCCTTTTTGGGTGGTTTTTTAGGGGAATTTTTTTAAACAAAAGTTGTCAGAAATCATATCCCCTACAACTTTGCTCAGAATAAAATTTGCCGTATAGTTAATAGCCTAGTAGTTATTCGATAATTTTTATTCGTGAGCCCCCCCAAACCCACTTTTTGGGTAAAAAAATTTTATACAGCTAAAAACGTAAGTTAGAAGACATCTGATGCAAATATGAAATTTCATAATAATCCCTTCAGCCGTTTTTTTACGTGAATCGTGGGCAACTTTTCGCGGAGCCCACGGAAACATACAGACATACATACATACATACAGGAATTTTGTTGAGGGTGTTTTCGTTCTTGTTGACTTAAAGCCGAATATTTAACAGTAAAATGATTTAAAACATTTTTAATGTCTAGTTAGTATGACTTAATAAAAACATTGTCTTATTTCTAAAAACCAATTTCCATCACATGTGCAAATCAAAGTGATGAAATAAGTGGATCCAGAATTATATTTAGAGAGCAGTTATTCATTACTCGACATTAATGCTTTTTATTTCCTGCATAATCTTAACCTTGACCAAGAAACAAAATTTTTATATGACATGAAGATGAAGAAACCGTGAATCTTTAATGATGAGCTACTATAAATAAAAATTTTTACCAGTAATAACATTTTTACAAATTTCACATTTTTTCAGGATAAAAAAATTTCCATTACTTCTACTAATTCTATTTGTTGAGTAATGAAAAAAATTCGAAGAATGAGGAAAAATATATATACAGGATGGGGCATAAATATCTAACACATTTTGAAGAGGTATAAAAAAATGAAAAAAATTAACTAGAAAAAAACTGAATATATTTTTGAAAAGAACATAAAATATTTTTTTTAAATGTGTTTTAAACATTATATCAGACGAAAAAAAAGGGGGGGGGGTGTCAAAAATGAAAATTCTAGTCCTTTCGACCAAACTCAACCAAATTTTTTTATACATATTCTTTGGATCCCCAAAAGGCTAGAAATGCCAAAACTAACCAAATTTTGTATTTATAAAGTTTGATCGAAAAGGCTAGAATTTTCATTTTTAAGCCCCCCCCCACTTTGGATGGTTAGTTTTTGCATTTCTAGACTTCTGAAGGAGGTCCACAGAATATGTACACAAAATTTTACTTATGGAAAGTGGTGTAGGTTTTAGGTGAAACATGATGTTAATTAATAGAGTAAAGGGTGTGTAGTTTCACAGTGAATGAAATAAAACTCAAAGAGGTTTATACAAACTCAAATGATGATGTACTAATAATCCGAAATATATTTAGTTTGTATAAACCTCTTTGAGTTTTATTTCATTCACTGTGAAACTACACACCCTTTACTCTATTAATTAATGTACACAAAATTTGGTTGAGTTTCGACGAAAGGGCTGGAATTTTCACTTTTGACCCCCCCCCCCCATTTTTTTAGTCTGATGTAATGTTAAAAACATATTAAAAAAAATTGTTTTATGTTCTTTTCAGAAATATATTCAGTTTTTTCTAGTTTTTCATTTTTTTATACCTATTCAAAATGTGGTAGATATTTATGCCCCACCCTGTACAAATATATATTTTAGATCATAGACATTTTAAGTTAAGTCCCCGCACCCTCACCTTTATCTTATAAATTTTTCAATTGAACATTTATATGAAGTTTTCGTAAGAATTGAATTGGTATTGAATCTTTTTTTTATTAAGGAGGTTCTTTCGCGACAATCCACACAAAAAGTTTTAGCCTTGTACCTACCCACTCTATAAATATGAACGGTTTTAAAATTTTAGGTTATGTAATTTTAAAGTGACTGTACGTTTTACGCTACTATATTCTATTTATGAATGGATCGTTTCCAAGCCATTGATATTTTATCCCCTCCACTAAAAATAATCGCCCAAATAGGTTTTTTTTTACCAAAACTACCTACGTGGTAAATAATTTCAATTTTTTTTTAAGTTGCTCAGAATATATTATTCTAACAAATATTAGTTTTTTGTAAAAAAATAAAATAATGATAATTTCCCCACCCTTTCCCAATCTACCATATGTAAAAATTTCATTTTCAATTGCAATTATTTCATGTTTGGTGTGGTAAATCATCTTCAAATTTTAACAGTGTGTTTATTATGCTTTTAATGAATTATATTCCAAGTTTCGAAGACTTTTTGAATTTTTGCATTTGTGAAAGAACTACCTTAAACTGAAGATAATAACAAGCTTTTATAGTCTTAAACAAATGCCACAACAAATATGCCCTCTTATGCTCTTCTCTATGTTGTCTTATTTAATGGGAAAACTGGTTAGACTGATTGAATCAAAAATATTTAAGTTTATGTTGTTGATTATATTTTTCAAAGTTTAGAACCCTATAGAGAGCGCCCTGACTCTCCGGAAAGACGGACTATACGAGTTCTCAAATCCAATATAGATAAACAATCTCTTTTGATATATTATGCTAATGTAATTTAACCTTTAATCCAAGAGAGAATAACGAGCAAATTCCTTTCTTAGATAAAGTTAAAGTTTTTACTTTCATTTTATGTTTGAAATTCCATTTCTCTCTTCTTTAAAATGCATTCCTTCTATTTTCTTGAAAATTGTTGTAATAAAAAAATGGATTTAAAAATAAAAGAAATCCAAAGTTGCAATCATCTGGAAATGATGAGATAAGATCCCTTTAAGGAAATTTAATTTTTTTCTTATTCAATGCCGAAAAATAATTCGCTTAGCCAAATTGACAGAAGCCGAAACATTCATTTGAAAAGAAAATAAAAAAATTATTTGATAAATTTGGTTTTTGTTGCTGTGATTTGAAATGAAGAAATAATTTATAGATTAGTTAAGCAGAAGAAAAATGAATATTTTTTTGTTCTACTTGACTGCACGAAAAAATTATTAGTCCATAATTAAAAAATACAAACATCGGTTTTATGGGTTTTCATCCAATATGTAACATGAATAAGTCAATCAAATAATAAATTAATAATGCTAGATTTTTTCCTTATATTTCAATTTGAATATCGATGGATTCAAGTAAGATGTATGGAATAATATTTGTTTTATTATAGTACTAGCTGCAAGGCCCGCCTTCGGTGGCCCACTTGCTAGCCAGGGATCGCGCCCCTGGAACCCCACCCCCGAAGCCCACCCAGCACCCTCACCCCCCGCACCATGCCCAACCCCCGCCCCAACACCACCACCCCAACACTCCATTCCGCACCCTAACCCACTAATCCCCCTCGCCTCAACCCCCGCCCCCAAAACCCCTCCAGCACCACCACCCTCACCCCATCCACCCCGAACCCCACCCCGCGCCCTCCAACCCTGTGCACCACATCCCCGCCTAGCTCCCTGGACCTCACCCCCACTATGCCCCCTGGACTACACCCCGCACCACCCCCTGCACCCCCACCCTACTCCGGCTCACTCCTCACCCCACCCCCATTCCACTCCCGCACCATCACTCCAACCCCGCACCCAGTTTTTGCATTTCTAGCCTTCTAGTGACCCACAGATTATGTATACAAAATTTGGTTGAGTTTGGCCCAAGAGAAAGAATTTTCATTTTTTGACCCCCCTCCCATTTTGGGTGGTTAATTTTTGAATTTCTAGCTCTCTAGAGGTCCAGAGATTATGTATACAAAATTTGGTTGAGTTTGTTCCAAGGGCAAGAATTTACATTTTTTCACCCTCCCCCCTTTTTGGGAGGTTTTTTGGGGAAGTTTTTTAGACAAAAGTTGTCAGAAATCACATCCCCTACAACTTTGTTTATCATAAAATTTTCTGCAGGATTAATAGTTTAGGAGTTATTTGAAAATTTTCATTCGTGCGCCCCCCCCCCCCCGAGTTCTGGGGTCAAAATATCAAAACGTTATATTGCTAAAAACGTAAGTTAGAAGACATCTGATGTAAATATGAAATTTCATAATAATTCCTTCAGCCGTTTTTACGTGAATCGTGAGCAGCTTTTCGCGGAAACCACTGAAACAGACATACAGACAGACAGGAATTTTGTTGAGGGTGTTTTCGTTCATAACTTTGCTTGAAACGTGTGCAACCAAAATTTGGCGTGATTTGGAGCAATGTACAGACAAAACCTTAATTTTATATATACTAGTATAGATAGATTAGGCAGGGGGGCGGGGGTTAACAGGCAGAGTGCGTCATTGAAATTTCTGGGGGGTTGAAAATTGTTGCAATTTTAGCATTATATGTTAAATTAAAAATGGTCGTTTTATAGCTTTAACAACAGGTAATAAAACTCTCTTCTTATTCTTTAGAAGTGAATAAAATGGGGGGTACTTCTCTTGAAACTGGGGGAGATGTATTAGGACAATATGAACCTGTGTTTCGAAAGAGGCTCGAAAAAGTACAAAATAATTATCTTATTTAGTTACAACTAAACGATGAAATATTTACATGAAATCACTTTTTGAAGTCGGTGCCAAACAAACTATATAAACGGTGTTGTCTTCATTACCCGCCAAACGTAGGTACTAAGTAAGATGCGTCGAGTGCGATTCATAAAATGTATATGTTTGGCACTGACTTCAAAAAGTAATTTCATTTAATAATTTAATCGTTTAGTTGTAACTAAATAAGATAATTATTTTATACCTTTTAGTGCATTTTATTTGATTTTTTAGTTCTTATTATTTTATTTGTTGCATTTAATTTTTTTGAAGTCGATTTTTTTTTTGAAGATATTCGATTAAAATTTGAATAGGATTTTTGAAATTTAAAAAAAAAAATAAAAAAAAGAATATATACCATATTATATAGCTAACTTGATAAAAGTTTTTGTATCTTTTTTAGTTTAATCTCTAACAGACGGACAGACAGATAATAGACATTGTATCGTAACTAAGTATTTACTTTTGAACAGAAACCCTAATAATAAACGACACATTTTAGCATTCGACGTAGCAAGGCTCATCTCAGTAATTACCAAATTTAGATTGAATTTCGACTTTATTTTTAAATATAATATCATACAAAAAGATATTATATGTATATCCAGAAGGTGGATGCCTATATAGATAGACATAATGGAATCATGTAACCGTTTCAGGTACCATGTAAAATAGCAAAATTTCAAATGTTTACTGCACCAGCCTTAAGAGCTATGCCAAATGCTAATGTTATTAGTATTTAGACCTTGTGGGACCTAAAATAAATAAAACTAAACCAACACATCTGTAGTTTTGTTTCCGAAAATTTGTAAAGTATATTCTATTTTTTACTTTACCATACAGGGTATGGTCAAGTATTGTAATCGTACAAGAAAAAGTGTTTTTTCCTTCTTTTTTCGAAATATCTCAAAAACGGAAAGTATTCTGATTAAAAAAATTGAGCGAAACCATGGCATTTCGCTCTACAAAAAAGCCCTAATAAGTGAACACCGAAAAAATTATATTTTTCGGGATAATAATTGTTTTGTCAAAATGTCTGTCTGGTTGTCTGGTTGTCTGGTTGTTAGTCTGTGCTTTACCAAATTTTTGTGGACGAGCTAGCTCAAAAACTAGTGTGAATATCGAATTTCACACGTAGTTTTGGTCCATTGAGATTAAGAGCTGATTAGATTTTGGTGCATATCGACCCAAAATTAAGGGGGGTAGAGGGGTGGCTAAAAATTGAAAATCTAGGCTGTTTGAGCAAAGTCAACCAAATTTTGTATACATAATCAGTGGGACCCCAGGAGTCTAAAAATGCAAAAACTAACCGCCCAAAATGGGTAGGGTCAAAAAATGAAAATCTTGTCCATTTACCAAACTCAACCAAATTTTGTATACAGTACATAATCAGTGGGACACCAGAAGTATAAAAATGCAAAAACTAAC
Source organism: Forficula auricularia (assembly GCA_024734495.1). Lineage (NCBI taxonomy): Eukaryota > Metazoa > Arthropoda > Insecta > Dermaptera > Forficulidae > Forficula > Forficula auricularia. The sequence continues at coordinate 29,103 of JALMQS010000342.1, forward strand.
CCCCCTACATGATTATAAGTAATTTTAGGGACCAGGTTGTATGGTAGAATCACGTGAATGGCCACATCAGAACACGTCAGCTTATTTTCTATATGACGGTGTATCCCTTATATAACGGATTTATTTTAATTGAAAAGTTTTTATTTTTATTTTGTTTCTCTTTAAGATTTATTTTATTTCAATTTATTTTTATGAATATGATGGTATTTGTCAACTACTGAACAACACACAGCTTAAATTAATTTTAATTCTAATTATATGTTTGTTTTTGTTAAATCAAGTGGTGATTCTCTATGTATTTTTCTTCTCCCCTTTAGTTTTCATCTGTTTGTCATTAACACTCTTCACTTGATAAAACATGGGTGGCTTCAGGTACATTGGATGAGCTTGCCTCAATAGGCAAAATTTAATCAAATTAAAGTTAAATTTTGAATTATTTATACAGTGAAAATAATAACTACTTATATTTTAATATAATTTATAATGAATCTATTATTAATCGTCAAACAGGTAAAAATTTCAATTTCATTTTATTTTTTTCAAAGTTTCGACATATATAGAAATATCTCTCGTTAATAAATTGAATAGCGATTGAAATGGATTCAAGTGGCACTCGAAACATGCAAGGAAATATTTAAGATATATAATGAGGGTCAGGGCCAGACTAAAATAATTCTAATCTCTCAAGTCTGTCGGCCAGGCTTTGATGTATCGTGGGAATTGATTAATTTTTTATAGCATTAGAACACTTTTTTATAACATTTATACCGAGTGTCCAGGGTTGGAAAATACTACTAAAGAATTTGGAGTTTTTATATTTTATAAATATTATTATCCGTGGTCTTTAAGATAATGTTATTTGAATAAATATAATTTTGAATTTTGCAAATTGTATAACAGGACGAAATTAATTTGAATTTCTTCCAAATGTCTCATAATTCATCCAACACTAAAAACGAAAAAAATATAAGGTTGGCAACTAAGTAATTGCGGATTTCACTCATAGATGGCTTCAGTTGAATTTTTAGGTTTGCTGGCGTAGTCCAAATGTAAAACACATTTTGTTATTTGTTAGTTGGCAATTCAGCTGTCAATCAGTAAAAAAAGTTTTTTGATCGGTTGCGTAGTTTTCGTTTGGCGTTCGTTGAAAAATGGAAAATCAAAAGGAACATTTTCGTCATATTTTGCTTTTTTAATTCCGCAAAGGGAAAAACGCATCGCAAGCTCACAAAAAGTTATGTGCTGTTTATGGCGACGAAGCCTTTAAAGAACGGCAGTGTCAAAATTGGTTTGCCAAATTTCGTTCTGGTGATTTTTCACTCAAAGATGAAAAACGCTCTGGTCGTCCAGTTGAAGTTGATGACGACCTAATCAAAGCAATAATCGATTCGGATCGTCACAGTACAACACATGAGATTGCAGAGAAGCTTCATGTATCACATACATGCATTGAAAATCACTTAAAACAACTTGGCTATGTTCAAAAACTCGATACATGGGTTCCTCACGAACTGAAAGAAACGCATTTAACGCAACGCATTAACAGCTGCGATTTGCTAAAGAAGCGTAATGAAAATGATCCATTTTTAAAACGACTGATAACTGGCGATGAAAAATGGGTTGTTTACAACAATATCAAGCGGAAAAGATCGTGGAGCAGGCCAGGTGAACCAGCTCAAACAACATCAAAAGCTGGTATTCATCAAAAGAAGGTTTTGTTATCAGTTTGGTGGGATACAAAGGAATTGTCTACTTTGAACTCTTACCACCCAACCGAACGATCAATTCTGTTGTCTACATTGAACAACTAACGAAATTAAACAATGCAGTTGAAGAAAAGCGGGCCGAATTGACAAATCGAAAAGGTGTTGTATTCCATCATGACAATGCAAGGCCACACACATCTTTGGTCACTCGGCAAAAATTATTGGAGCTTGGTTGGGTTGTTTTGCCACATCCACCATATAGTCCTGACCTTGCACCATCTGATTACTTTTTATTTCGATCTTTACAAGACTCCTTGAATGGTAAAAATTTCAATAATGATAATGATGTCAAATTGTACCTGATTTAGTTTTTTGCTAATAAAAACCATAAGTTTTATGAACGTGGGATTATGATGCTGCCTGAATGACGGCAAAAGGTCATTGATCAAAATGGGCAATACATCACAGAATAAAGTTATTTAGTTCCATGAAAGAATTGTCTTTGATTTTCTAAACAAAATCCGCAATTACTTAGTTGCCAATCCATATAATGAGATTCGGTCTAGAAATCTTAAATAGAGTAAATTGTTCTACCACGACCAATTACCGATTATGATAAATGGCATAAGAATTTTCAAATTGAAATATATTCGTATTTTTCATTTATAGTTATTTTCTCTATCCTGAATAGAATACACATATTCATGGGAATTTTTCCGATCAAAACGTCTTAATTCATGAATCATGACCTATCCTGTATACAGCATCCTACCATAGGGCGCACGGAGCGCCAAGTCTCAGGGGGCGTATCAGTGGTAAAAAAAATAAAGGGAAAAATGTTTTATAAATTAGGTGTAATTAAGGGGGGAGGCCGCCATAATTGGGTCTCGCTCGATCCTAAAACTTGCCAAGGGCCAGCACTGCCTGTATATCAATAGGTACACTACATGATTTTATTATTATTATTAATTATTTTTACCTAAAACAATTAAATAGACAGCATAAAAACCTGGAAACCAAACAAATAGAAATTAACAACCAATTCATTTTAAAAGTACTAGAATCAGACTGAATAATTAAATAAATTAATTATAGCCTTAGATATGGTAACTATACCCAACTATAACACACATAAGGAAAAACCCTTTCTTCATCTTTTTAATCTTGATGAGATTTTGTTCGTTCGATCACCCATTGTACGTTTCAAATCAAATAAAGAAACTATTCTGAATTATTTTCAGGACCATGAGTGAAAAAGGTTAACCACTACTGGTTTATAACAAAGAGAAAAAATCCTAAAATTAAAAAAAAAAACAACTATCATTTGATTCGATTTTTTCTCTTTCAATAAATAAATGAATGCTAAGAGGGATTTGCGTCATGTACCATTTTCAACCAGTGATCCAGGGAGCCATCGAAATTAAATAATATAGAGATCTCTTTGTTCTTATCTAATGATACTTTGATCCCTACTATGCTATCCAAATAAATTGTCAATTAAGTGATGTGTATCTTTCTTAAGAGGGAGGTGGTGCTCAATGCAAGTATTCATGGGAGAGATCTGTGCTCAGCTTACACTCAATCCATGATAAATATCGAAAACGACTGCGTTTAGAAATATTAAGTTTTCACATTCTACCTATATGATTTAATTCAATACAATTACAATTATTGGCTATACCAAGCTATTTTGGGTGTTAGTATGTTGAAAAATTATCAAGAGCCAACGGGGCTAATAAGATAGATAAGGGGCTCAGTCAAGGAATCGAACTCAAGAACATAAATCCTTTCAAAAAATCTTATAATTTAAAACTTCTCGCAATGACATAATATTTTTAAAAGATTTATAAACAACATATAATTAGATAAATTCAGCGAATTTAATAAACATTGCAACTTTTTTTGGGAAATTTATTAAAAACAACCAAAACCTTGCTGTAATAAAAACATTTCTATCCGTTAACTTTATATTTCAAATTCGATTTTTCTGAGATTTTCCTATGAAAGCTACAAACCCCTGATTCCTTTTTTCTTAGGTTCTTTTCAACATCCAATGTAGGTAAATCATTCAAATAATTTGACATGTAAAATACAAAACAATCTTATAGTTCAAAATGTATCAGGGTTAATTCTTAGATAAGCGACCATATATATGATGCTTGCGTTTGACCTTTTACAGTGATTTTATTTCCAGCCTAGGTGCTTGGAGTCCAGTAATTTGATTGGACTAGCTTATAGAGGAAATTGAGGGAAGCTGGTAACTCCACTAAAAACTCAAGGATTTTATATTCCTTAAGACCTAATAACATTTTCTCAGAACTCAGATCCTTGTTAATGGCTTTCTAGAAACCTAAAAACTACAGCACTCTGAAAAATAACCAAATTATTATCACACTTAAGCTTGATATAATATTTTCTACTATGGTTATTGAAATAAGAGTAGTGTAAAAACATGTCTATATACTAATCCAAGTTTTTCGATATCAGGTTGGATTGATTGGAATCATCATTCATTCTAAGCCAGATTGGCGAGCATCCACCTGCGGATGTTCCCATAGCCGGAAGAGACAGTGCTATCAGCAAAGCTATCAGCAGAGCTTAATCAATTACCAGGATATGGCTAATTAAACCGCCATTATACCAAACCCATTAACTACAAAATACTATCTATTATTGTTTTTACTATTATATAATAAATAATAACTAAAACAACAATAAACCTCTTCTAAAATGAATTTGCATTATATTTTAACGAATAACGAAGGATCTTTAGAGTTAATTAAACGGCCATTTAACCAAATCCATTATTGTTTTTCTTTTAGAATATTAACCAACAAAAAATCTCCCATAATATAATATAATGAGATTATTTTTTTAATTATTACTAACACTTTTACGAGATTATATAAAGATACTTGAGGATAGAGAATGAAAATCGAGAAAATACTTGATAAATTTGAGAAAAGAAAACTCTTGAAGAATTTGAGGAAGACAAGAGCTCTGATCTGTTATAATATATTTGGGATTGGTTTATAGTGAAGGGTTACTGGGTAAGTGCCATGACCAATGACCATCAAAACATGTCGACAAGGCATATCACAAGAGATCATAGGATACATGTTTAAGACATAAGACAGTGAATAGGCATATTTCAGATTTTAAACTAGGTTTAAATAAAAATCTGTCAATTATCAATCATGATATATTCCTACATATATACAGAAATTTCGGTATGCGAGCTCGACTCGCACTTGTCCAAGATATTTTTTTTCTGATGAATGGATGTAGCTAGATAGTTATATTTCAGCCAGAGAACATGGTTTTTAATTTATTCTTATAATTTGCAAATAATTTACAAAATCATCGATAAAACGTGGGAAAATGAATAGAGACTCTCTTTACTGCTAACCCGTCAACTTAAGATGGATCGATCAGTTAGATTTGCAGGAGCTCGCGTTTTGCTTTTATCAGCGAAAAATATCACCAGAATTTTTCGGAGAATGGTCGCCAAGGCGCTACCTGACCAGAATGTCTACTATATGCGTGGGAATCTTGAAATATACACTAAAAAGAAACAGCTCCTTGATATTTATTAAATTATTCATAAAACTTAAAACATATAATTGACAGTCACATAAGTTGAAGTACTATAGTATATATAAATGCAAATCCATGAGAATCTAATATAACATAATTTTTATAAAAAAAAATAAAACAGGCTTCAAAAAAATTAAATGCAACAAATAAAATAATAATCACTTAAAAATCAAATAAAATACACTAAAATGTATAAAATAATTATCTTATTTAGTTACAATTAAACGACGAAATATTAACATGAAATTACTTTTTGAAGTCGGTGCCAAACAAACTATACCTATAAGCGAGCGTACCCGTCAAACGTACTAAGTAAGATCCGTCGAGTGCGATTCACAAAATGTATATGTTTGGCACCTACTTCAAAAAGTAATTTCATGTTAATATTTTGTCGTTTAATTGTAACTAAATAAGATAATTATTTTATACCTTTTAGTGGATTTTATTTTATTTTTAAGTTATTATTATTTTATTTGTTGCATTTAATTTTTTTGAAGTCGGTTTTATTTTTTTATAAAAGTTATTTTTATTTTTCTCTTTTTAGTAATGTTATTAATAGTGACTTAATATAATAACTTGCATGCATCACGTAAGAGAAAGCGTCGGGCGAATGAATCAGAAAATGATAATGAAATTCAATTCATAAATATAGAAATTCTCTCGAAACGTTTGCGGGTTTTGAATGAATGTTTTAAGATTTTATTTATTATAATTTCGAATATTTGGTCATAAGAATTGGATATTTACGTTATTTCGTCATTGATCATATCTTCAGAACTTGACCAAATTAATATGGTACTACCCTCTTTCCAATAAAAAAAGAATGATTAAAATCGGTTCATAACAAAGAAGTTGTGCCTGAACAAACATTTCAAAAAAGGTCCAATACCAATGAAAAAAAACGGGACCAATCGGAAGCTAGACTGAACCCAATGCAAAAACCCCATCAAAATCGGTTTACAATTGGCCGAGATATGAGGTTACATAGACAAAAAAAAAAAAAATCAGTCGAATAGAGAACCTCCTCCTTTTTTGAAGTCGGTTAAAAATCGTTTAACATTGTATAACTAATATTCATTTTATCCCACTATTTTTATATTTGTATGTCTATAGGTACTTGAGTGAAAGAGATTGAAAAAAACTAAGTTTGGTTTATGAATGACCGATTTTATTCACGTTCGTAAAATGAATGTTTGGTGTGTATTTGGGCAAGCGACATTTTTACGAAAATGATCATATACAAGTGCTGTTACAGTAATAAATAAAAAGAAATAAAAATATCAATTATGAATATAAAACTTAGAAACAATAGGTACTTTCGATTTTATTCTTAGGCCCACATTTATACTTGGTGTATATATTAAATATGAAATATGATAAAAATAATTATTTAAAATTATTTTATTATAAAAAGAAAGCTTAAATTCAGAAAAAATAAAAAAGTAGGATTTTTTAATTAATATAGGTATATATATATATATATATATATAAATTTACTACAATTCCCATCTGTCTGATTCTTTGGGGAATCGAAACAGATGAATTTTGTTCAGATATTCAATAATAAATTTTATTTAGAATGTTTATATGTTAACATTAAATGAAAGCGAAAGTTAAAACTTTTATCCGGTCACTGTCCTATTTTGGTGCAATTGGGACCAGACTCGTTTTGATAGTGAACCAAGAGTTGATAAAAAGATTCAGGACCCAGTCGGGTATAATCCGACATCTTCCGCGTTAAGCCCGCAGATGCCTTCTCCATTTAGGCGATGGATCCCCTGACTAGATCCTATAATCAAATTTTATATATATTCAACTCTTTTAGCTCAGGCTCGCTTCCCCCTATTTTCCTAATAGTATGGTTCTTATAAATTTACTACAATTCCCATCTGTCTGATTCTTTAGGGAATCGAAACAGATGAATCATACCCGGCTGGGTCCTGTATCTTTTTTTCAACTCTTGATTCACTATCAAAACGAGTCTGGTCCCAATTGCACCAAAATAGGGCAGTGACCGGATAAAAGTTTTAACTTTCGCTTTTATTTAATGTTAACATAATATATATATATATATATATATATATATATATATGTCATTAGAGGTTTTTCGGGTTTCTCCTCGTGGGTTTGAAAGTTTTACTTACTTTTAAAAATACTACCCATCAAACAAGAAAAATCTCAAAATTTTGTTTAGTGAGTCCAAATCGCACAATAATTTGATTTTTACTTGGAAGCTAGTTTGACGTTATACTAATTATTACTTGAATATTTAAGTTACAGAATAAAAAATTTAAAACTAAATACTTACTACGAATTTTTAAATTTACATGTTTTTTTTTGTTTCTAAAATGAAACTTTTAAAAACTAAATTTTATTAGCTAATTTGCCACTCTCTTTTGATATATTTTCATTTCATGTATCGAAATCCACGTCTTCTCATATATCTTCAAGTTTTATTTACATTTTTTAGATTATTTACATTAAATCTAATGGAATGGTCCTTGAAAGATTGACGATATTTTTCTATCGTGCCCCTTTTCAAATCCATATTCATTTCGACCATCTGGAATATTTCAATTTTTTATCCAATTTGTTTCTTAAATCTGAGTGATCATTTGCGATTTTTCCAGGTCAAATAGAGCAGAAATGAATGGCTCTGTTTTTTCTCTTTGAATGGAACAAATATATTTTAATTTCTTTAAAAACAAATCTTCTTCTAGCCTAATTCTTTGTCGATATCTTTTAATTAATTTATTTCAATTGTTCACCATTGGTGTACTTAAGGATTTTTCCTAGGTGGGACAGACGGGCAGATGATTAGCCACCACAAGATTTCAATTTCGGTAATCCGATTAGAGATCAACTAACTTTTTAGTAGAATTGACAAATTTTGGAAGTAACAAAATAATTTACTGAGAAATACATACATGATGCCTCGTAATAACGTAGTTTCAATTTTTCTAAGGGAGCACACCCCATGTTGTACACATAGCAATGAATAAAATTAAGCTGTATTTTATAACAATAAATGACTATCCATTGGGTAAATAGAAAGTTCATGAAATTATTTGCTACCCTCAGGCGAAGCCTGCATGCCATTGAAAACTCTCGATTTTTTTCTTGTTAGAAATGTTAAAAATTATAATAAATTGGAATGTTCCAAAAAAAAAAAAAACATTTTCATGCCAGATTTCCGTCAGTGTGATTTTTGAAGTGCTTTACTACTGTAAGCTAATATTTTTACTTTCAATTATATACCGCTGTTGAGTTCAATTTTGGAAAATTACATTTTTGTACTCTACTTTCCTCTATAAAACCCGAGGGTTGCAAATAATTTCATGAACTTTCTATTTACCCAATGGATAGTAATTTATTATTATAAAATACAGCTTAATTTTATTCATTGCTATATATTCGGACAGCTCCAAGCCCTAGAATTTGATATCCTTAAAATATTGGGAGTGTGTTTAGAAAAATAAAACGAGTTTCTTGGGCGTCAAGGTTAAGACTCACCAGAAAATTAATTGGTGTTTGTGTGTGTGTATTGCTATATCTAAGTATCAGTAAATCACAGAGAAACAAAATTTGAAACTTAATCTAGGAATCAGCCGGTTTTTAGACCAAATTGAAGAACCTTTACTTGAAGGTTGAGGTGGTTTTTATTTATTTATTTATTTTTTCTTAAAGACGATTTTTTGAATCACTGTGCCTAACAAGTCTCACAAATTCTGTGATTTCTATTTTTTATTTCGATTGATCCCCGTGTAACCAAAAAGGTTCTTAGTTCTTACTAAAAAAATCACCGATCCTCTTTGTTGGGTAATAAAAAATAAAATACAACATAGCACAGAACTTGTGCTATGCTAAGTACAAGAATTAAAAAATATATATATATATTGTAGAAATAAATTGAAAGTTTCTTTTTGCCGAGAGTAGCAGAATTTTTACACGCTTTATATTAGCTTCACCTGTATCTATCTATCTATGTATCTATCAATGCGACTTTCGTTCTGTTAAATTCCGCAAACATTTCTCGATAAAAATAATTGTTTACCTACTCAATTTAAAAAAAATATATAAAAATAATAAAAATAAATACATTTCATTCTGTTAAATTCCGCAAACTTTTCTCTATAAAAATAATTAAGACTAAAAAGTAAAAAAATAAATTATATTTTAAATAATTTTTATAAAAAAATAAAACCGACTTCAAAAAAATTAAATGCAACAAATAAAATAATAATAACTTAAAAATCAAAAAATACACTAAAAGGTATAAAATAATTATCTTATTTAGCTATAACTAAACGACGAAATATTAACATGAAATTACTTTTTGAAGTCGGTGCCAAACAAACTATACCTATAAGAGCGTACCTGCCAAGGGTACTAAGTAAGATCCGTCGAGTGCGATACATAAAATGTATATGTTTGGCACCGACTTCAAAAAGTAATTTCATATTAATATTTCGTCGTTTAGTTGTAACTAAATAAGATAATTATTTTATACCTTTTAGTGTATTTTATTTTATTTTTAAGTTATTATTATTTTATTTATTGCATTTAATTTTTTTGAAGTCGGTTTTATTTATTTTTTTTATAAAAATTATTTTTCTTTTTTCTTTTTAGTGATGTTATTAATAGTGATTTAATATAATACCTTGCATGCATCTCGTAAAAGACAGCGTCGGGCGAATGAATCGAAAATGATAATAAAATTCAATTCATAAATATAGATCTCTCGAAAAGTTTGCGGGTTTTAAATGAATGTTAAGATTTTTTGTAAAAGATTTTATTTATTATAATTTCGATTATTTGGGGGGTCGGGTAGGCTAGGCGGTAGCATGTCAGCCAGCTAACCAAGAGGACCCGAGTTCGAATCCGACTCGAGGCATCCGGCTTAAATCTGACCCCCGAGATAGAGACAAATTTAAATAAAATAAATAGTATCGTAAATGGCTTATGGCTAGAAAGGCCGAAAAGCCAAAAAAAAAAATAATAATTTCGATTATTTGGTCATAGAATTGGAGATTTACCTTATGTCGTCATTGATCATATCTTCAGAACTTGACCAAATTAATATGGTAGCACCCCTAAGGTACCCTCTTTCTAATAAAAAAAGAATCATTAAAATCGGTTCATAAACAAAGAAGTTATGCCTGAACAAGAACAAACATATCAAAAAAGGTCCAATACCAATGAAAAAAAAACGGGACCAATCGGAAGCTAGACTGAACCCAATGCAAAAAAATCATCAAAATCGGTTCAGAATTGGCGGAGATATCAGGTAACATATACACAAAAAAAATTCAGTCCAATTGAGAACCTCCTCTTTTTTGAAGTCGGTTAAAAAACTAAAAATCATGCTTCTAAAAAGTACAAAATAATGTAATACTTAATCAAAAAGCCTGGGCTTTGTCGAAATTAATTAAAAGTTTCTGCACCCAACACTTTTTGATTAAGTATTTACATTATTTTGTACTTTTTAGAAGCATGATTTTTTTAAATATGTATTATAAATTAAAGGAGACAATAAAAGAGTGTGTCTTCTGCTGGAAAATTAAATTTTTTAGAAGACACAATCTTTTATTGTCTCCTTCCATTGTAGAAATAACTTTTGAGGAAAAAAAACATTGTTGCTATTCATGGAATGTTTTGGTATACCTATAAGTGAAGGTAAAAATAAATCTTTTAATTATATTTGTATTTAAAATTTCGCTCAATTCCCTGGTGAACTCTATATTATTTATAAATCTACTAATATGATTATATTATAAAATCGTTGTTTTGCCTTGTAAAATTATCATCTCTCTCTCATCATTTTGTTATTCGTTCTAGAGAGAAACACAAAAGACATCATTTGCACAATTTCATTTTGTGGTTTTTGATCAATTTATCCGCTTTCGACAGAGAAAATAAATAATAAAATAAAAAGTATATTAATTGAATTATCACTTATGTAAATGCATTGCGAACGTTATTCGTATTATTTTGAAATAATAGGATTATTTGTTAAATGATATGGCAACAAATCAGATTTTCTGAATTTACATTTTATGAAGATATTTAAAATGGAATTGAAACTTGAAGGTGGCTCCGATTGGGCACAAGCGATGGCAAAATGGGGTGAAGAGGCTCATTCTTAATTGAATGCAGCGCGATATATTAATTAAAAGAGCTTTTCCCCTCTGAACCATGAGACTAATGTCAAATTAATTAAAATAGTCAATTATGTTCTGTGAAAGAAGGCTTCTGGGGGGGTTCGGCCGAGGAGGAGGAGCTTTTATTCCACTGTCTTATTGTAAAGCGAGCAATTAAATGAAATCCTCTCGCACTTCCTTTTATCATCTCCTCGTACCTCTTTTCATTTTCTGTTTCATGACATTCTAATCAACTTATTATTTGTCTCAGAGATAATTTCAATTAGATAATTTCATAATTTTCTTAATAGAAATAGAACTCTATATCTGTCGGATGTGAGTAAGATGTTACATTCTCTTTTAGTACCAAACTTTACTCGCCATTTTGTTCTCTATTATACTCTATTTTTTGTATGATTTCTTTATTTTCTAATCAAGCGTCTTCACTGATTTATTTAATGCCAGTTATTTGCTTTATTCTTTCTTCTCTGTCACGAATATGGTTTTCATTAAAGGAGAAAATAAAACCGACTTCAAGAAACTTAAATGCAACAAATAAAATAATAATAACTCAAAAATAAAATAAAATCCACTAAAAGGTATAAAATAATTATCTTATTTAGTTACAACTAAACGACGAAATATTAACATGAAATTACTTTTGAAGTCGGTGACAAACAAACTATATCTATAAGCGATCGTACCCGCCAAACGTACTAAGTAAGATCCGTCGAGTGCGATTCATAAAATGTATATGTTTGGCACCGACTTCAAAAGTAATTTCATGTTAATATTTCGTCGTTTAGTTGTAACTAAATAAGATAATTATTTTAAACCTTTTACTGGATTTTATTTTATTTTTGAGTTATTATTATTTTATTTGTTGCATTTAATTTTTTTGAAGTCGGTTTTATTTTTTTTTATAAAAATTATTTTTATTTTTCTCTTTTTAGTGATGTTATTAATAGTGACTTAATATAATACCTTGCATGCATCTCGTAAGAGAAAGCGTCAGGCGAATGAATCAGAAAATGATAATAAAATTCAATTCATAAATATAGAAATTCTCTCAAAACTTTTACGGGTTTAAATGATAAGATTTTTTTTTTATAAAAGATTTTATTTATCATAATTTCGATTATTTGCTCATAAGAATTGAAGATTTACGTTATTTCGTCGTTGATCATATCATCAGAACTTGACCAAATTAATATGGCACCATCCCTAAGGTACCTTCTTCCCCATAAAAAAAGAATCATTAAAATCGGTTCATAAACAAAGAAGTTATGCATGAACAAACATATCAAAAAAGGTCCAATACCAATGAAAAAAACGGGACTAATCGGAAGTTAGCATGAACCCAATGCAAAATAAACTGCAACGGATCGTTGCTAAACTTTATCCAAATTCATTTGAAATATTAATATGTTTGTTCCTTTATTATTAATCAGATATCACTTGCAATTTGTGGTTCATATTGACATTAATTCAAAAATAATTCTCATTTAATAGTCGAGGAATAACCATTCTCCATTGGATTTTTGACATTTCGGTTTTTATTGGTAACCATTGCTGATGACATAGAGGAATCGACTTAAATTCAAAAATAGCGATTGATTCTCATCTAATACTTGAGGAATAACAATTCTACATTAGGTTTTTGACGTTTCGATTATTATTGGTAACCATTGCTGAAGACATGGAGAAATCGACTTAAAATCAAAAATAACGATCGATTCTCATCTAATACTAGAGGAATAACCTTATTGCATTCCATTTTTGATGTTTTGACTATTAATGGCAACTTCTACTGAAAACGTGGAAGAATCGACTTAAAATCAAAAAGACTAAATTCTTTTATGGCAAACAACTCAAACTTGAATAAGGTTATTCCTCTAGTATTAGATAAGAATCGATCGTTATTTTTGATTTTATGTCGATTCCTCCATGTCTTCAGCAATGGTTACCAATAATAATCGAAACGTCAAAAACCTAATGTAGAATTGTTATTCCTCAAGTATTAGATGAGAATCAATCGCTATTTTTGATTTTAAGTCGATTCCTCTATGTCTTCAGCAATGGTTACCAATAAAAACCGAAATGTCAAAAATTCAATATAGAATGGTTATTCGTCAAGTATCAGATGAGTATCAATAGCTACTTTTGATTTTAACTCGATTCCTATATGTCTTCAGCAATGGTTACCAATAAAAACCGAAATGTCAAAAATCCAATATAGAATGGCTATTCCTCAATTATTAGATGAGAATCAATAGCTATTTTTGGTTTAAAGTCGATTCCTCTATGTCTTCAGCAATGGTTACCAATAAAAACCGAAATGTCAAAAATCCAATATAGAATGGTTATTCCTCAAGTACTAGGTGAGAATCAATCGCTATTTTTGGTTTAAAGTCGATTTCTCTATGTCTTCAGCAATGGTTACCAATAAAAACCGAAACGTCAAAAATCCAATATAGAATGGATATTCCTCAAGTATTAGATGAGAATCAATCGCTATTTTTGATTTTAGGTCGATTCCTCCATGTCTTCGGCAATGGTTACCAATAATAATCGAAACGTCAAAAAACTAATGTAGAATTGTTATTCCTCAAGTATTAGATGAGAATCAATCGCTATTTTTGCTTTAAAGTCGATTTCTCTATGTCTTTAGCAATGGTTACCAATAAAAACCGAAACGTCAAAAATCCAATATAGAATGGTTATTCCTCAAGTATTAGATGAGAATCAATCGCTATTTTTGGTTTAAAGTCGATTCCTCTATGACTTCAGCAAAGGTAAGGGATAAGAAAACAACGCAGTTGGTTACTTAAAAAATTTCCTCCAAAATTTTTAGCATTTCACAGAGAGAAGCCTATCCATTCTTATTTAAGCAAGGCTAAATGAGCTATATTAAAACTTTCAAATGAATAAATTTTAAAGAATTTAAAAAATTAAAAAAGTACTATCTTACTCTAGAGAAAAGTACTTTAAAATATAATTTTACTAAAAACTTTATTTAACCTTTTTTGTGGTCCCCAAGGTACTTAATTGGGATATTAAATTTCATCAAAATTGGTTAAGTAATTTTCGAGATATTTAGAAAAAACTAAAAAAGTACTGAAATAAAGTACTAATGTTTGTGGGCCGATATGTACCAAAAACTAATCAGCGCTTCATTTTGTTAAAAGAATGCTAGGTTTTCAATTTCATTTCAATCGGTGCAACGATGTGGAAAAATCATGGGCCAAAAAAATGATAACATACATACATACATCCATACATCCATACATCCATACATCCATCCGCACGCACTAAATGAAAAAATCGCACTTTTTGGCCTCTCGACGAGACCCCATGTAATTTTTGGCAAAACCGCCACGTGCTAAAATTCAACCTAATTGAATACTACAATTTGTGACTTTAATTGAATCCATGGGTTCCGTAGTCTTTACCTGAGGACCCTTTGAAGCCACGCTTGCCCCGAAAGCGATTACAATACTTTACCCATGCTTTGCATTGGATAAAGTAAAAAAATCATCAAAATCGGTTCACAACTGTCGGAGATATGAGGTAACATAAACACACAAAAAAAATCAGTCGAATTGAGAACCTCCTCCTTTTTGAAGTTGGTTAAAAAGTGGGTCTTCTACTGGAAAAATAAATTTTTAAATTAATTTATTTGTAATTGTAGCAATTGGATTGACGATTCTTTTGAATTAAATAGATTTGACAAAGATCATCTGAATTCTAAATAAATTAAAACCATATTGAAAGTTTATTTTTGCCGGGAGTAGCAGAATTTTTATAAATTAAGAAAGACAATAAAAGAGTGTTTTATTATGAAAATAGAAACATAAAAATTCAACAGAAACATGTTTAATTGTTTATTTTGGAGCGTATTCAGCATCTACTTCAATTATTGCTTCCCATTTGCTTGGCAGACAGTCAATTCCACGGGCAAAGAAGTTGCTGTTCTTAGAGGCAATCTATGCTTTAAAATCGCTCACTAAGTCATCCAAATCGTTGTAAATTTTATTCACCTGCCAGTTTTTCAACTAGCGATTGACGTGGTAGCTCGTGGGAGCCTCGATCCGTGAATATGGTGATTGTGGGTGCAGACCCCATCCCTTATTGGCGATGGATTGCTTGTTTCTTTGCATCATTTCGGAGAAAATTTGGACACGATCGGCTTTGTTTTTGTCAGAGAGTTCTTGAGGGACCTATCCAGCCAATTTCCATACCTTTCCAAGTTTTTGGAGACGACGCACTATCGTTGAGTGGTCGACGTTAAAGTTTTCAGCCAGCATTCGAGTTGTTAGGCTTTCGTCCTCTTCCACGGCCGCTAGTGGGGCCTGATTGTCGAAATCCGATGATTAACCCCTACCTGGATTGTCCTCCAAGCTGGTATTACCTGATTTGAAACGTGCAAACCACTCCCGGCATTGTTTTGCACTAATTGTTCCTTTGCCAAAAATTTCGTTGAGATCCCAAAAGGACTATGCTGCCTTCCATCATTTCTTGTAGTGGTACAGCATATAGTAATATGAAGAATATGAATATGATTTTGGACCCCCATTTTTTAAAGAATTAGAGAAGATTATTTTTATTAAAAAAAAAAACAAAAACAACAATTACAACTAATGAAAAATGAGCCAATATAAACGGCGGATAATAATGCACCAACCTAATATATAATCACAGGAATTATTTAACGGATTATAGTGGTGTTTCACAAAGTGGAAATAAAATTAAAAAATTAAAATTCTTTTAAATTATTTTGGAGATTTTTTATTTATCTCTATACATATTTCGGGCTATGAACCCTTCATCAGGAGGTTTAACAGAAAACTGAATATTCATTTTTTTTACATTGTGTTGATATTATAGTCTGGTTGTTAATATTTTAGTACAGTGCGAGTGGGGGGGGGGGTTGAGCCAATGGGCGTTGAAAGAATTTGTGTGGTTGAATTTAGAGGTACGTGGAGGGGAGAAGCTAGGTATTGAACAAGTCTGGCCAAAGTCCATAGTTCAGATAGGACGTCTATTTTCGAAATTTATTTGTAAAGGATTCTAGAAATACCTATTAAAGGAATTTGTGTAAAGGTTTTAGACTATATAAATTTGGACAAAAGAAGAAGATATAGAAAGTTAATTCAAAGAGGAGAAAAGAGGAACAAATATTTAGTAAAGAATGAATTTCGGTTAAATTAGGTTTATTTATTAATAGATCAATTATTGTTGATTTAGTGGTTTCTAATTGGTTATTGAGAATGAGTTCATTGCGGGCGATTGCTTTCTTAATTTGACTGGATTCCAATAAATCTAATTTGCGTCCTTTTGGGGAGAAATGTAGAATAAGGGGGGCTTTCTTTAGATGGGGAATGATTCCTATCAAATAGATGTTCAGCAAATGCTGAAACGTAATTTAGTGGTTGAGGATTAGGTTTATCACTCTTCAATTGTATTTGCTTCAGTGATCTCTTGTGATCAATAAGACGGTCGTTGATGGATCTACCAGTTTGTCCTATTAAAAAAGCTCCACAGTCACATTGTAATTTGTAGACGCCGCTTTTTTCCTGGGGATCAATTTTATCTATTTTTTGTTTACTAAGTAGTAGGCTAAGTTATGTCTATTATAGAGGGAAGGGGTAATATCTAATTTTGAGAAAGTATTAGTTATGGGGTTGGTGAAATTATTGGAATAAAATGGAAGTTTTTTTGTAGATTTTAATGATTGTTGGACTAATGGCATATAGGCGGGTTGATATTTGTTTGGAAATGATTTTATTGTAGATATTATTTATGACCTGACGGGGATAATTGTTATTTTCAGCTATTTTATGAATAACTGTTAATTCATGTCTATAATCTTCGATGTTTAGTGGGATATTAATTAGTCTATGGAACATAGACCCCACTCGCCCTGTACTAAAATATTAACCACCAGACTATAGTATCAATAAAATGTAAAAAAATTTTATATTCAGTTTTCTGTTAAACCTCCTGTGAAGGGTTCATAGCCCGAAATATGTATAGGGATAAATAAAAAATCTCCAAAATAATTTAAAAGATTTTTTAATTTTTTAATTTTATTTCCACTTTGTGAAACACCACTATAATCCGTTAAATAATTCCTGTCTTTAATATGTTTCACTATAAACCAACAACGCTTTCCTTAAACTTTATTAATATATAATCGATAGATTTATTTTAAAATTCACTAAAATTTTATTACAAATAACACTATTAAACAAAAATTTCTTCCCGTAAACCTAACAATAGATTCCAGTAGAATTTTATACTCTGATTATCATACAATTTCCCGATTTTTTACAACACGTCAGAGTTTTGAGATATTATCGGTCAAAATGACGAAATAGGCCATTTTGACCTATTTTCGAGTCCCATTAAATATTAAACAGCAATATTTGAATTCAAAATATATTGTTGGCGTAATAGAAAACGGCTTCCTTTTTGATTTTCAAATTACCACTTATTTTTAGCTCAATTAGAACTCGAATTATAACTAAAACTACGTGATTATAAAGGATAATAAACATAGATAAAAACATGATCTTACTTTTTTAGTTATTACTCGAGTTCTAATTGAGCTACAAACAAGCGGTAATTTGAAAATCAAAGAGGAAGCTGCTTTCTATTACGACAACAAAATATTTTGATTTCAAATATTTCCGTTTAATATTTAATGGGACTCGAAAATAGGTCAAAATGGCCTTTTTGGTAATTTTAACCGATAATATCTCAAAACTCTGACGTGTTGTAAAAAATCGGGAAATTACATGGTAATCAGCGTTTAAAATTCTATTGGAATCCATTGTTAGGTTTAGGGGGAGAAATTTTTGTTTAATTTTTGTCGAGCAGTGTAATTTATACTATATTTCATTTTAGGTTAAAAATAAAATGAGAGAGTCATCTGTTTTTTAAATAAAATAATTTTTAATTATTTCTAGAGACTATAGTTTCGAAGGCATTGCCTTCATCATCAGTCTATCACAAATATTTCAAATTAGTTACAAATTAAGATTTATACATTGAAAATTTTGAAAAATATATAATGTCTTTTTCTTCATGTTTCCTCTTGGGACATTAGAATATAACTGGAGCAATATCTGGGTTACTCTTTTGTTTAGGCATTTTCTAAAGAGTTTTACCTGAATGAATGGAATGTTTTTAAAAAAGGGTCATTGATAATTTCTAGTTTTTCATTTAAAGATTCAATTGGGCTTTTTTCCAAGGATTTTAAAATTTCAATGGATTCTTTTAAAGAAAGAATTAAGGGGTCATTGACTTCTTTGATCAATTTAATTTTGGATTGATTTGGAAAACTATGATTGTTAGCATTTAAATGCTCTGCAAATGCATAATTTTCATATTTTAATTTGTAGGCTCTCTTGTGTTCATTGATCCTAATGGATAAATTTCTTTCCGTTTTTCCTATATAAGTTGCATTGCAATCTTGGCATGTCAATTTATATACACCGGATTTTTCATTTTCCGGAATTTTATCTTTAATTTGACTTAATTCACTTCCTAATGTATATGGTGATCTAAAGATTGTCGCGTACTCTAAAGATTTTAATTTATGCTTTATTTTTTCGGACATCTTACCATAATATGGTAATATTAGTTTTGGCAGATCTTTAATTTGGGAATTTTGTGAATAGATTAAATTTAAATTTGATTTTTGAATTTTACCTTTTAATATTTGATCTATTAAATTGCTTTCATAACCATTATTTATAGCTATTTCTTTGATTATCTCTAGTTCTGTTAAAATATATTTCATTTTTATTACGATTGGTATCCTGACATTATTTTGATATTCATTATTAATTGATAAAAATAATAATGGACCATTAGTGAAAAATGAAATTGAATTGGAGATCCTGAGAGGATCAAGATGGCAAAGAGGTTTTTATTTTTCCTCTTATTAAAAACAAGGACTAAAAAGATTATCGGAAGGACAGTCGATAGTGGCGAAGTAATCTCCGAAGTCGAAGCCTTAAATTCAATGTAAACTTTATTTCATCTAATACAATTTGTTCAATAATTTTTTTTAGTTCAATCAAATGCAAGAAGGGGAGCAACAGTGAAGATGCAGCCCCTATGGAACCCGAAAGACCCTTGCCTTGAAGAGAAGGGAAAGTTGATTAAGTGAGAGGGTTGAGACGTAGGTGTTTATGCACTCAGGTATTGAAGATTTGAAGATTATAATACTTCTTATTGCATTAGAGTAACTTCCATCAAAGACCTTAGTGTCACCTTTGACTCAAAGCTCACGTTTAATGAACATATTACTCGTGTGGTTAGTAAAGCTAACCAAACATGGGGGTTCATATTTCGCAACAGTAAAGCTTTTAGGAGCCCCAATTGTATCAGATACCTATTCATCATCATCATCAATCAGCCATTTTTCTTGTCCACTGTTGAACATAGGCCTCCTCCAAATGTCTCCAGTTTTCTCGATCTTTTGCAACTTTTATCCAGTTTGTCGAAATTCTTCTTATATCGTCTATCCATCGTGTGGGAGGTCTACCTCGGCTTCGCTTATCCTCTCGTGGCCCCCATTCAAGGAGTTTCTTTGTCCATCTGTCATCAGATACCTATACATAAGTTTGGTTAAATCTGTCGTAATGCTGCTTCAACAATCAGGAGACCAAATCAAAAAACCAACTTAGCTAGACTTGAAAGATTTCAGCAAAATGTTTTGAGACATCTAGCGTCCCTCTCTGGTAGCCCTATGTCTAGATACGATCATGACTACTCGAAAATCGCTGAAACTTTCGACATGTCAACTATTCTTTCGTCTATGATTGCTCCTGACAACTTAATCACTTTTAAAATTATGTCTGATACAATTTGTTGTCCTAAGCTTAGAATTATTTTTCCACTGAACAATCCTTCGTACCCACTACGACATAATCAACCATTCTATGCACCAGTTCCATTTACACGTCATTCCGAAACCAAACCTATTTATAGATTAAGCATCGCTTATAACGCCCTTTCCCAAAAAACATGTGTTTTGAATTTTACTATACATACCAACAGAATGTCTAGAATTATAAAAAAGTACTCTGGAGGCACCGAGCGATGCTCGGTAACTTCTTCCTTCAGTTAAAAGCTTTATTTTAATATTATTTTTAATTTAAAATTCTGATAAAAAGGTCGATTTTTATTTGAGTGCCGATTTCAAATTAAAAACAATACAAAAATATATAATATTCGCCCACTGTACCCCTCCCCCTCCACCTCCACCCCGCTCGACCCCACCCCCGAAACCTCGCCCTACCCCCGGGTCCCCTACCACTGCACCCCACCTCCTGCACCTGTTTTGATTCAACCATATGATTCATCCAATTGTTAATAAATAAAACCTATCAAAATGTGTAGTTTTTTCAGAAAATTGAGTTCTGCTTATGCGAAATATATTTTTAAATAAATTCTTGATTATTTTTTTTTCTATTAAATAAATAAAGTTCTTTATAAAAACAATTATAAAACGTTTATTAATATTTCTAACGTTTAGGGAGAACAAAATATGTTAAAATCCACAATCACAATACTTCTTCAAGGCCTTTGAGAATAAAGGATTAACCCGACCCATTGTCTCTCTGGGTACAAAAGAAAAGATAAACCCTTCTTAAATACCTAAGAATGGAATTTTTCTACCTGAGAATAATTAATTTGATTACGAAAAAATCCCATCAAAAACAATTTTGTCGAAGATGAGACCGTGACAGATCGAATTGTCACCCCAAAAACCCCTAACTCTTGAATTTCATCAAAATCGGTAGAGTCGTTTTCAAAATAGAACCAAGATACAAATATGGTATATATATAAATAAATAAATATATAAATAAATATACAATTTTTGCTCGTTTAATAAGAGTAGATAAACACACTTTCATATATTTTAATACTCACTATCATAATTATTATATCTGTATTATTTACTCTGTATTATTGTTTATTATTTGTATGTTTAACTTTATTGTTTTTTCTCTACTTTTTACTAAGTAGTGTTTCTTTGTATTACTTTTTGTAATGTTTTTAAAGGCTCATGCCGTTGAAATAAATAAATAAATGCTGTGTAAGATGGAGGCTGGGAGAGAGTTCCAGTTCCTTGAAGTCATGGGGATATACGTATTGGCCAAAAAAATAATTATTAAAAGATTGGTATTATAATTGTCTTATTAATTAGGCTTATTTGTAAATTCTTAATAATTAAATTTTTATTGAACTGATTCCCTAATTGATGAGTCGCTGGTAGCCAAGAAGATACCAAACTAGATCGAGTCTCGTTCCATTCAGCAATTTATAACAATTTAGGCGCTTTGCCAAATACAGAAAAATCGATTAATTTTATAACATTCGATTGCAATTTGGAGAGTTTATATATTTTTGTAAAAGAAGAGAAAGTGTGAACGTTTTGAAAAATTTCCTACATTGAATTTTTTAAGAAAAATTTACACAGCTAACGTATGAAATGAAAACCAATATAAAAGACAACTCTTGGCTATCCATTTTATGTTTTATTACATATATTATTTTATATGGGTTCACATATAGTATATATATTTATATATTTACATAAAAATACTTTTTGTCTTCAAGAGAGTGCTTATCTTTTCGAACCTGTTGATCATATGAAGAGGAGAGGTTAATAAATTTTGGGAGTTAACAGAATATAAAGACTAAACTATAATAATAAAATAGTGAATATGATATGTATTCTTCATATCAATATTTTTGTTTCAATACCGTAAGATAAAACATGATAAATTTATAATTTTCAAGTTTCATCCTGTTTCTGTTGAAAAAAAGAAGCCCTATTCGATGATAAATAGTTAGCCATAGCACACAACGCTCTATTTCAATCGTATCAACGTGGGACTTACCGAGAATTTCGTTGTTTTTCATCTATCATATAAACCAGGAGTGGCCACTAACCTTAACTTTGGGAGCCGCAAATTTATAAAACTGTTTTAAAGCGAGCCACATTATTTGGGGATTAATTAATGGTTTATTAAAAAAAGACACATTTTTTTATTTTATAAAATATAAATGAAGTACAACAAAGGTGGTCTGATGCCTGACAACTACGACTTCCACTGCCCCTTACGTTTCGTAAATTACAATAAAAGCAATTGTAGTTTCCATAAGAATAAATATATTTTTTGCTGTACTTACTTATAACATTACAAAAATAATTTTTGTATTATTATTTTTTTAATTTAATTATTATACAGGGTGTGGCATAAAGATCTACCACATTTTGAAGAGGTATAAAAAATGAAAAAATTTAACTAGAAAAAAACTAAATTTATTTTTGAAAAGAAAATAAATGAAATTTTTTAAATGTATTTTTAAAATTATCAGACAAAGAGGGGGGAGTCAAAAAAAAATTTTAGCCCTTTTGATCAAACTCAACCAAATTTTGTATACATATTCTGTGGATCCCCAAAAGGCTAGAAATGCAAAAACTAACCAAATTTTGTATACATAGTTTGGTCGAAAGGGCTAGAATTTTCATTTTTGACCCTCCCCCCCATTTAGGGTGGTTAGTTTTTTCATTTCTAGCCCTCAGGGTATACAAAGTTTTGGTTGATTTTGGTTGAAAGGGCTAGAATTTTCAATTTTAACCATCCCCCGTTTTGGGTGGCTAGTTTTTGCATTTCTAGTCTTCTGGGAGTCCACAGAATACGTATACAAAATTTGGTTGAGTTTGGTCCAACGGGTTAGAATTTTCATTTTTGACCCCTCCCCCTTTTTTTTGTCTGATAATGTTTAAAAGACATTTTTTTAAAATTATTTTATGTTCTTTTCAAAAATACATTCAGTTTTTTCCTAGTTAAATTTTTTTATTTTTTATACCTCTTCAAAATGTGGTAGATCCTTATGCCACACCCTGTACTTTTTAAAATCAGTATTATTCAAGAGGGTCCAAGAGCCACACGAGATTGACTGATGCGGCTCGCGAGCCACGTTGTGGCCACCTCTGATATAAACTAATCAATTTATAGCAACTGAAATCCCTTTTGACGAATGTAATAATTCCAAGAAATATTCATATTTGGGTGGAGAGCCGTTTAAGAGTTCTGAACAATGGATATGGACTTGTATTATTATTATTACTATTATTTTAAGCTTCTCACTTAATCTCTTTTGTATTCTCCCTTATACTGGGGAATATTTTGTCAGAAGATATTATGTCGAGGGATGTTTTGTCTGAAGGACATTTTGTCGGGGGATATTTTGTCTGGGGATATTTTGTCGGGGATATTTTGTCGGGTGCTGAAATGTCGCAGTACCGATTGGGTTCGTTCCTGTATTTTCGAGATTATTGTGCAAAGAATCATATTTAATTCAAATTTTCTATTACGAACTAGCTCATTATTTGACGGGTTTTTCAGATCTATTGATTTATGAGAAAAAGATTTTTTTACAATAAATATGAATGTTAATCAGCAAATCAGCCATTGAGAATATCAGTAAATCATTAAGAAATGCAGTAGCAAAGTGTCAGGCATAAAAAGAAATGATGCTTGAAAAAAAGGAATTAGTAAAATCTATTTTGTTGGAATGATTACTTGGCCATTATACTGTTTCCCCAAATATATTTGTTTCTTTCGTTAGTCTGTCTATTAGTCAAAAGTCACACCGGTATTTTTCTAAAATGAAAAGAACTCTTGAATTCCTTTTTAGTTGGTCAGTTGTATAGATAGTGTGAGATATAAAATTTGGTAATATGTCAAAATAAAGTAAAATTTAATTTAAAGATACTTAATATTAAATTTGCATTTAAAGGTAGTGTCAACTAGATGATTTCACAATGAGCCCTTCTCTGAATACACGTTTCTTGTGTAACCTTTATATAGCTTGGGAAGCTTACAGCTTATTTGCCCTCATTGGTATAGAACATTATAGAATATATTATTATTATTTATTCTGGGAGGTGAACGTATCTTCGCAAATTTAAAATAACTTATGTAGGTTCCATCCATTCAAATAAGGATATTTTTAATATTCTAAAAACATATATTTGTATTTTGTACTATGTATATAAACATTAGAGAAGAAATACAAGAATATAATATTTTATTCGGATAATGAAAGATATGCGATTTGGTTGGAACTTTCAGAGTAGTGTCACAGTTGGCATGAAATAGAGACAATTGGAGGTGAGTCGTTTCGTCAAAGCAGTTTTTTTACTATATTGGTATTTATGATGATGATATACTCGTAAGTATAAACGAGCTAAATTTATGTTTCAACCAAACACAAGAGAAATCACAAAGAACTTATCAACTGCCTTTACTGCCTATATCTAGGAGTTATATTGATAGTTCTATTTTTGAACCCCCCCCCCGTACTATTTTGGCCTCGGCTCTTTTTTATTATAGGTCTCTTTAATAGTAAATTCAATTTTTCTTGTTTTTTTTTTTTAGTTTGAAAATTTTATCAATTTAAGTGGATATTGATGATGCAGTCCAAAAAAGAAGATAATTTATACTATCTTTTTATTTTTATTCAAAAACCGATTTCCATCACTGACTTTTCAAAACGATGAAGAAGGAGGGAATAGCCTCCGAAACGTCTATTTTTGAATAAAAATAAAAATATAGTATAAATTATCTTCTTTTTTGGACTGCCTCATCAATATCCACTTAATTAAATTATCAGTTATCCAAAAATTACTCCAATCTGATTTATCAATTTAATTTTTTAAGAGGCCCCTCCCCCCTTAATTTTTGGTTCGACTTCAAGCAAAATGTAATCAGTTCTTAATTTCAATATAAAAAATCTACCTATATGTGAAATTTCGTTTTGATATTCACACTAGTGTTTGAGCTAAAGAAAATTTAGTAACATATTAAGGGTCGGTCGGTTGTACGAGTATGTCGAAAAGTAAATGCTTTTTACCACTAACAAACGGTAGATGGTAAATGGAAGTGCCTGTCATCTGATTGGCCATCCCAGTGCCTCCATTTACCATCTACCGTTTGTTAGTGGTAAAAAGAATTTACTTTGCGACATACAACCGGCCCTAACTAACGTAGTAAGGTAGGTACTAATAGACATTTTGACAAAATAATTAATATCTCATAAAATATAATTTTTTTGGTGTTCACTTGTTTGAATGTTGGAGCTGTTTTGTAGACCAAAACACTATGGTTCGCTCAATTTTTTAATGACAGTTCCATGTACTCAAATTATTTACGAAAGAGTATTATTTATAAAATAAAAATTGTTAAAAACTAAGGATTTCTCTAGGTCAGTGATTTAGTGATACTGTAACCTGGACTAATACCCAAATATTAACAAAAGTAAAATAATGGACGACATTGTGTGTACAAGCAGCGAATTTAGAAAAAAAATTAATAGTTTGATTTGAATCGGTTGAATAGTCTGGAAAAAATCGTCGACGAAAAAAAATGGTAACATACGTACATCCATCCATCCATAATTTATCTGGACGAACGAAACGAAAAAATCGCACTTTTTGGCCTCTGTTCGAGACCCCATGTAATTTTTGTCAATACCGTCACGTGCTAAAATTCAACCTAAATGATTGATTGAGACCATGGGTTCCGTAGTCTTTACCTGAGTATCTTTTGAAGTCTCACTTGGCGCGAGACCGATCCAATCTTTATTTGCTATTCGGATAAAGTCAAAATAGGAAATGGCTTGCGCCTTTTGGTATAGTAATACCCTTAACTGATGTGTCGATTTAGTTGTCTATATAGCAGGGGCTCCCATTATACGAGATATGGCAATATTAAATGACTGGACTGATGCTACTGGCAAACAGCGAGCGTGTCGCAACAGGTTTGAACATGATTGTGTCTGGAGACCCCCACCCTCTGCTCTCTACAAGTCTGCGCGCCGTTGAGTTAGTTTGTAGCAATCGTCCACAATATAACAATATTAAATAAAGGCGAGATGGGAAAAAATTTCAATATCTATAATTTTTCTTAAGAACCATAAAATTTTTAAACTAAAATAATTAACGAATAAATTTATTTTTAAAATTAGGATTTTTCATTTTTACTCATATGATTTTATTTCGATTAAAAACAAATGGACATGCAATTGTAATCCTACAGATAAATTGGTACATATTATTTCTTAAAAATGCTAAAAATTATTTTGATTAAGCAAAATCAAGGCTTTAAGTCCTAGAAAATGTTTTATTCACTAAACATTGAAAAGTTATATTTTAAAAGTTATTTATAAAAAAAAATTTAAATGTAAATGATCTAGTACGTTCCGATTTCAATCAAAATATAATAAGCTTTCAATCTCAATATTAATATACAACAAATAGGAATGAAATTTCATTTTGAGATATTCTTTATGATTTTTAAACTAGAGTCTAAAGTCCTCCAATATTTGATAACTCAAGAACTAAAAGAGATGTTTTAACAAAATTAATTTTAAAATTAATATTTCTAAATATATCTACATATATTTTTTTATTCTTATGTATTGTACAAAGGTATCAAAGCTATAAACGCAAGTTAGAAGTTATCTGATCCAAATATAAAATTTCATAATAATCCCTTCGCCGTTTTTACGGTAATCGTGAGCAACTTTTCGAGGAAATCACCCAAACAGACAGACAGACAGACAGGAATTTTGTTGAGGGTGTTTTCGTTTATAACTTTGCTTGAAACGTGTGCAACCAAAATTTGTCGTGATTTGGACCAAAGTACAGACAAAACCTTAATTTATATAGAGAAAACTATTTACATTTATTACACCTAGTTTTTCCAATTTGAAATATATTTTCTAATTTTATAATTCTACTTGGGGAGCCTAATATAATATTAAGTTATTCTTATCTACAAAGGTAAATATTCACATTCATATCGCTTGCGGGTGAAACTAAATATGAGTACAAGATTCCTAGAATATTGAAAACTGGAGATAATTCTAGTCTTAACCAAGATTTGAATTTATTCCCACGTTATTCCTAAGTCCATGTCATGAAATATCTAATCTAATGTGGATATTCAAATTGAGGAGATTGACCTTCTCGGCTACCGGTTTGTAGTCTACTCCTTTCGAATGGCATATTTGTCTTAATGTCCTTCCAAAGAATGATGTCGAATATATCTTCGGAAAGAGAACGAAAAATATTATCATATGGTTTGGCGCTAACGAGAATCGATATATATGTTATAATGGTATAATATATATATATAATATATATATATAAGTATCTTTTGGTGATAAGCTGATAAGGATTGTGATATATCTTTTGAACGAATTCAGATTGTAATGTATATACTTTAAATGCAATAATCTGTTAAGTATTATATCACACGACTTACACTTACTGTCTATATATCTACAGTTGAATTTACTTGCATTTCTTTAGTGATTATTGCATTTTTTTTTAATTTTATTTTATTAAAAAATCATCTATCCAAGTTAGAAGGGGAAGTAAAAAATTAAATATTATCTCCTTTGTTGGACCTGAGAAAAACAATTTGTATGATAATACTTCAGGACTTTGCAGAACTATTTGACGAAAAACAAACTATGAATGATACGACGAGGGGGGGGGGGGGCAAAAATTCAAGTTTTATCTCTTTTGTCAGAACCGAAAAAAATTTAGGCCCTTATATCAAACTCAACCAAATTTTGTATAGATAATCAGTTGGCACACAGAAGTCTAAAAATGCAAAAACTAACAGCCCAAAGGGGCGGGGGGTGTAGGGTAAAAATGTAAATATAGGCCTTTGTACCAAACTCAACCAAATTTTGTATACATAATCAGTGGGCCACCAGAAGATTAAAAATGCGAAAACTAATCCCCTAAAATGAGGGTGGGGGATGAAATTCTAGGCTCTTGTACCAAACTCAACCAAATTTTGTATACATAATCAGTGGGCCCCCAGACGACTAAAAATGCGAAAACTAACAGACTAAAATTGGGGTGGTGGATGAAATTCTAGTTTTAGTTTGAAAATATTATAATTATAAATTTTAACCCTTCCTCCCCCCTTAATTTTCGGACGATATGCACCAAAATCTAATCAGCTCTTCATCTTCAATTCACCAAAACTACGTGTGAAATTTGGTTTTGATATTCACACTAGTTTTTGAGCTAGCTCGTCCACAAAATTTGGTAACGCACAGACTAACAGAATAACATACTAACAGACATTTTGACAAAACAGTTATTATCTCGAAAAATATAATTTTTTCAATGTACACTTCTTAGAGCTTTTTTGTAGACTGTTATGGCATAGTTTCACCCAATTTTCTTAATCAAAATAGTTTAAACAGTTTTTGAGATATTTCCAAAAAAAGAAGAAAAAACCCACTTTTTTTCATGCACGATTACAATACTTGATCATACCCTGTATGGTAAAGTAAAATAAGCTGACGTGTTCTGATGTGGCCATCCACTTGACTTTACCATACAACCTGCCCTCTAAAATTATTTATAATTATGTAGAGGGGATTAGTTTTTGCATTTTTAGACTTCTGGGGTCCCACTGATTATGTATACAAAATTTGGTTGAGTTTGGTACAGGGGCCTAGATTTTCATTTTTTGACCCCATTTTGGACGGTTAGTTTTTTGCATTTTTCGACTTCTGGGGGTCTCCTGATTATGTATCCAAAATTTGGTTGAGTTTGTTCAAATAGCCTAGATTTGTAATTTTTAACCCCTCCTTCACCTTAATTTTGGGTCAAAATCTAATCAGCTCCTAATCCCAATGGACCAAAACTACGTGTGAAATTTGGTTTCAATATTCCCACTAGTTTTTGAGCTAGCTCGTCCACAAAAATTTGGTAACGCACAGACTAACGGACAACCAGACAGACATTTTGACAAAACAATTGCTATCTCGAAAAATATAATTTTTTCGATGTTCACTTATTAGAGATTTTTGTAGACCGAAATGCCATGGTTTCGCTTAATTTATTTAATCAAAATTCTTCCTACCGTTTTTGAGATATTTCGAAAAAAGAAGGAAAAAAACATTTTTTTCATGCACGATTACAATACTTGACCATACCCTGTATGGTAAAGTAAAAATACGATGAAACTTTCCGTGATGAATTTTCCTTGCAATGAATTTCCTCGAGATTAATCTTTCCGAATTAGTCCGAGCCGCAATAAAAATATTCTTCTTCTTCTTGAGGTGTCTTCTTCATCTAATGAAGGTTTGCAACAATGACAGCGAATTCCTTTCTATCAGCAGCAGCTCAGTTGTATGTCGCAAAGTAAATGCTTTTTATATGTGACAAAGGGTAGATGGTAAATGGAGGGACTGGATGGCCAATCAGAAGAATGTCTTACTGACTGAAGAACATATTTGAGGGATTTGACTAAGATAGATTCTTATTCGCTTCTAAGGGCCGGTTGTATGTCGCAAAGTAAATGCTTTTTACAAGTGACAAAGGGTAGATCTGGGATGGCCAATCAGATGACCACGCTGGCCTTCGATAAAAATATTATTAATAAAAAAAAAAAAAAATTACTAAAACAAGGGCTGTCTGAAGATTCAGTAACACCTGGGAAATATATTCATTTGCTCTTCCTTCCGGCTTCCCTGATGCAAATAGGTCTCAGGACACTAACCATCAGAAAGAACCGCCAAAATAGCCCGATCATTCCTCGAAGGGCACAGAGTGAGTACCTACGACAAACGAAGCACGGCAGGCAAACTGAAGTATTTAATTACAAATTAATAATTAACACATTATCTATTACTTATTCTATTAATTAAAATTGCTATAAACAAGGGAATTTACTGATTCATTGAAAACATAAATTCATTTTGATTATTAAAATAATGGTTTATATTAAAATATTGAATTTTAAATAATTTATGTAATTTCTAAATTTCAATTGACACAATATAAATGGAATAATAAATCATGAAGAATTTATGATGAATTTTCGATATTAATAGAAATTGAAAATTAATATTCAATTTTATAGTTTGGTAAAGAAAATTAAGAGACGATTACACGACCATTTTATAGAATTATTTTACTTCAGATTTTAGGTTAATTTAGAGATTTAGACAGAAATATCATAAGCACTTGGTTTTAAAACCCAGCGACCTTTTTGACATTCTGCTAAAGTAGACAAATAATTAGAAAATTTCTTTCTTGCTGGACCACCAATCGGAAAATTAGTAAATTTTCTAGTCTCTTCACACGATCAGTCTTCTAGTTTTGGAGTCATTTTCAAGTTTTAACAAATATAGGTCGAATCTACTCAGTAACAAGGATCTTGTAAAATTGATGTTTTGAGCGTATAAATGACTTGATTTAGATATCTATTTTCACTTGGAAAAATTTTATAGTTGAGATGGTCATGAAGAAAATAATCTAGCTACAAAGCCTCAACAAATAGGAAAAACAAATTATTTATTTTTTACTATATTATAGATGAAATTAAAAATAACATTTGATTTCACATGAGAAAGTCTAGTCCATTCATTTTTTTTTTTACCAAATGATTGATGAAGATGATCCAACAAGTAAGTTGGCCTGAAGAAAAACCAAAATTGAAATCCAAAATGTATTATATAAGTTAAAGCTACTAATTAATCTGATTCATGGGAAAAAGAGTGCGATTTAATAAGCTTTAATAAACCAGGAGATAACATTCATTTACCAGTCCTCACCTTTTTACGATCTTTGAGTAATTCAAAAATAAACTGTATTTCCTAATAGAAGAACTAAGAGAACAATGCAGGTTCCAATATAATTGGAGAGGAGAAAACAATAAATGAGCGTTTTTTTTTCTCACTGATATTTGGGGGCTGATTGAAAGAGACTATAGTGTCACCGATTTCTACGCATGCACAAATTTAATCGACTGGCTGCTAAACATGTTTACACAATTACCAACAGACAAAGACACATAAATCCATTGCTACCTAAAGTCCTTTCGTAGCCTTCAATCTTGAGTCATTCAAAGTGTGCATCTTAAACTTCAACACAAGGCTTAAAATTTTGGTTCTTATTTTTTATTTTTGAATGCAATCGAAGCAAAAAATAATTTTTAAGAAAAAATAAAACCGACTTAAAAAAATTAAATGGAACAAATAAAATACACTAAGGGCCGGTTGTATGTCGCAAATTAAATGCTTTTTATCACTAACAAACGGTAGATGGTAAAGGAGGCGCTGGGATGGCTAATCAGATGACAGTCACATTCAGTGCCTGTCATCTGATTGGCCATCCCAGTGCCTCCATTTACTATCTACCTTTGGTTAGTGGTAAAAAGCATTTACTTTGCGACATACAATCGGCTCTTAAAGGTATAAAATAATTATTATCTTATTTAGTTACAACTAAAAGACGAAATATTAACATGAAATTACTTTTTGAAGTCGGTGCCAAACATATACCTTTTATGAATCGCACTCGACGGATCTTACTTAGTACGTTTGGCGGGTACGCTCGCTTATAGGTATAGTTTCTTTGGTACCGACTTCAAAAAGTAATTTCATGTTAATATTTCGTCGTTTAGTTGTAACTAAATAAGATAATAATTATTTTATACCTTTTAGTGTATTTTATTTGTTGCATTTAATTTTTTGAAGTCGGTTTTATTTTTTTCTTAAAATTTTTTTATTTTTCTCTTTTAGTGATGTTATTAATAGTGATCATATCATCAGAACTTGACCAAATTAATATGACACCATCCCTAAGATACCCCTTTCCAATAAAAAAGAATCATCGAAATCGGTTCATAAACAAAAATTTAGGCCTGAACAAACCTAACAAAAAAGGTCTAATACCAATAAAAAAAATGGAACCAATCGGAAGCTAGACTGAACCCAATGCAAATTTTTTTTTTCAAAATCGGTTCACAATTGGCGGAGATATGAGGTAACATAGACAAAAAAAAAAAAATTCAGTCGAATAGAGAACCTCCTCCTTTTTTGAAGTCGGTTAAAAAGAGGGCTACGAAAAGATGCAGCTTCTTGAGAGAACCTTGCAATACCGAAGGGAAGAGTTGAGAGTGAACAAGCGAAAGGTTGGAGATTATTGTGGAGCTTGAAGAACTTAGATTCTTAAAAGCGACGGGGAGGGGGCGGCAAGGAGGTTCTCTAGAAATCATGAGAAAAACATAGGCTCAACTCAACTCTCTTGTTGTATTTGGAGTTGGAAAATATTAGTTCCAACTCCCAATACAACAAGACACTCTGTGGTGATTTAGTGCTACGAGCAAAGCAAGTTTTGGAATGAATTTGTGATTATATTCATGGGCGTGGACAATTAGAAAAGCGGAGAGAAAGAGATTAGAGGCTTTCGAAATGTGGTGCTACAGAAGATGATGAATATCAAATGGATGGATAAAATTACAAATGAAGAAGTTCTTGGAAGAATCGGAGAAAGAAGAACCTTGTGGAAGAGTCTGAAGAAGAGAAGAGGTCAGATGATGGGGCACACACTGAGACATGGGGGACTGCTTAGGGATATCTTGGAGGGGGAGGTGGGAAAGAAAAGGGAAGACCCAGATTAGAATATTTCAACCAAATAATTGGGGAAATGGAATGCCAGACATTTAGAGAGGTCAAACAGCTGGCGAGGGACAGAGTCGAGTGGAGACGGATTGTTGCTACAAACCAGTCTTAGGACTGTATACTCAATGATGATGGATTCATGGGCGTAGTTGTGAAGGAGGGGGGGGGTAAAGGGGACAAGGCCCTCCTAGAAAAATCGAAACTCCATTATTACAAGACTTCACTTATGTATTTCTCATTAAATTATTTCGTTACTTCCAAAATTTGTCAATTCGACTAAAAATAAGTTAATCGGATTACCGAAATTGAAACATTGTTGAGGGTAATCAGCAGGTCGGCTTCCCCCTCTCCAAGGAAAATTACCTAACTACGCCAATGATTATATTAGATATAAAGTTTTTAAAATATATAAAGAAGAAATTGTAAGAATAGACCCTACCAGAGTCGCTATCTAAAAAAAGAGAAGCCACGGATGATCCAATAATAAAAATGTTTAAGATTTCACTGGAGATCTCTAGCCCCCCCCCCCCCCCCCCCACACACACACACCACAAAACAAAACACGCCCGGTTAAATAAGTTACAATAATAAAATAATTTGTTTTCTTTTATAATTTACATTTTTATCCGGAAGTTGTAAGTTTTGCCAAATGATAAGGGAAATTCAGCTATGCAAAAAGCTTGTTAGGTTTATGATCTTGCATACTATAAGTGGAGCACATGGGTGTTAGTAACTTTCCTGAAAGTTTCAGTTCCAATTAGTGAAGTGTTACAGATTCTACTCATGCTAATATAACACTACTAAAGCCTGACTACCAGCAAATATCTATTTCGAGTTTTCAAGAGAGGTGTGTTAGCCTTAAGGCTATTGTTTGCTCAGGCATTAGGTACTTATTCTCTTAAAAAAAGGAAAGGATAATAGTATTTGTAATTAGTAAAATAAGATGATAAAATAACATATTATATTTTTTTATTAATTTCCAGTACATTGTTGCGCACTAATAGCAGGCTTATTTTTCTAGTTCCATATGGAAAATAATTTTTAACAATATTTTTCAGACAATGTGCTTGTATGATTGACTCAATGATTTTTTACTTTACCATACAGGGTATGGTCAAGTATTGTAATCGTGCATGAAAAAAGTGGGTTTTTTCCATCTTTCTTTCAAAATATCTCAAAAACGGCTGAAACTATTTTGAATAAAAAAATTGAGCAAAACCATGGCATTTCGCTCTACAAAAAAGCTTTAAAAAATGAGCATCGAAAAAATTATATTTTTCGAGATAATAATTGTTTTGTCAAAATGTCTGTTAGTCTATTAGTCTGTGCGTTACCAAATTTTTGTGGACGAGCTAGCTCAAAAACTAGTGTGAATATCGAATCCTAATTTCACACTTAGTTTTGGTCCATTGAGATTAAGAGCTGATTAGATTTTGGTGCATATTGACCCAAAATTAAAGGAGGTGGAGGGGGGTTAAAAATTGAAAATCTGGGCCGTTTGACCAAACTCAACCAAATTTTGTATTCATAATCAGTGGGTCCCAGAAGTCTAAAAATACAAAAACTAACCTCCCAAAGGGGGGGGTCAAAAATGAAAATCTTGGCCATTTACCAAACTCAACCAAATTTTGTATACATAATCAGTGGGTCCCCAGAAGTCTAAAAATGCAAAAACTAGCCGCCCAAAATGGGGCGGGGGGTGAAGGGTAAAAATGAAAATCTTGGCCATTTACCAAACTCAACCAAATTTTGTATTACATAATCAGTGGGTCCCGAAAAGTCTAAAAATTCAAAAACTAACCGCCTAAAAGGGGGGGGGGGTCAAAAAATGAAAATCTTGGACATTTACCAAACTCAACCAAATTTTGTATACATAATCAGTGGGTCCCCAGAAGTCTAAAAATGCAAAAACTAGCCGCCCAAAATGGGGAGGGGGTGAGGGTAAAAATGAAAATCTTGGCCATTTACCAAACTCAACCAAATTTTGTATACATAATCAGTGAGCCTCTAGGAGTCTAAAAATGCAAAAACCCCCCCACCCCTAGATGATTATAAATAATAATAATGTAAATAATATTAATGTAAGTGAGAGGCCTGGTTGTATGGTAAAGTCAAGTGGATGGCCGCATCAGAACACGTCAGCTTATTTAATCACAAGATAACATAAAAAAGTCTTAAATACTTCGTTATGGTATCGACATATTTGTATTTCCAAATCAAAGAATTAATTAAATTTTGAGCTTACTAGCTGTAGAATTTAAGAGTTTTAAATTAAAAAAAAATGAATTGTCATATGGGGAGAAATTTGAAGTTATGAGAGGAAATTTGGCTCAAATGTTTTGTTAATAAATACAGCTCTATGGTAGTCTCTCAATGATAAGTTATTAATATTTATTATATGTTTATATTCACTCGAATGCAAGAGGGGGCGCTCTTCGACATGCAACATCTAATCGCGAGATGCCTCAAAGAAATATAAGATTGCGTATTCTAATTAGTTTTGATGGAAGTAAAACTCAATGTTCTGATTGCAATTTTTCAGATATTTATTTAGGGGACGAATATTTGAATCCGTTTGATAAGCTACCGTCACAATCGCATCTGGCTTTTCTTAGAATGACCGAAAGAAAGATGAAGATGAAAAGAAGATGCCTGAAAGAAACTATTATTTCCATTCTGGTCCAGATGAACTTTTTCAGCCATTCAAATTCTCAAAATTTATTGGGCCAGATTGCCACTATTACCTGTGGAGAGGACCTTCATGCATCATATCGCACTCTGAATGAGATCAGAAACAATAATAGACCAAATTTTGGGGGGAATATCAAAAACAAATTTCACACGTAGTTTTGGTACATTGAGATTAAGAGCCGATTAGATTTTGGTGTATATCGACCCAAAATTAAGGGGGTAGAGGGGGGGGGTTTAAAAATTAAAAATCTAGGCCATTTGAGCAAACTCAACCAAATTTTGTATACATAATCAGTGGACCCCCAGTGATAGTAAAATGCAAAAACTACCCGCCCAAAATAGGGGGGGGAGGGGTGTAGGGTCAGAAAATGAAAATCTAGGCCCTTGTACTAAACTCAATCAAATTTTGAATACATAATCAGTGGGCCCCCAGATGTCTAAAAATGCAAAAACTCCCCCCCCTACATGATTATACCTAAATAATTTGATTAAATATTAAATATAAGTTTGAAAGCTAATATTAGGAAAATAAGGACAAGTTTTTTATGTGTGACATTTTATTTAACCACCAACGTTTCGTCGACTTTGCCGACTTCTTCAGGGCTTCAAATAGTCATGTCACACATTCGTCTAAATTTTCTTATTACCTTCGTTACCATTGAAGGCCATCTCTTAGATTTCTGTATGTAAGGATAAAACGGAGAAAAAATATTCTATTCTAGTTTAAAAAAACAGGGTTGCCTTATTCTATATATATGTGATTTCTGTTTTATATTAATGAAATTGTTAATATAAAAAGAAAAGAAAGAAAAATTGTGTTTTTTTGTGAATGTGCCAAATATTTTTTGAAAATTGTATTCTGATGGCCTTCAATGGTAACGAAGGTAATAAGAAAATTTACGACAAATGTGTGACATGACTATTTGAAACCCTGAAGAAGTCGGCAAAGTCGACGAAACGTTGGTGGATAAATAAAAAAGTCCCACATAAAAAACTTGTCCTTATTTTCCTAATATAAACTTTCAAATTAATACAAATTATGGACGAAAATGATAATAATAATTAAATATAAGAGAGGGGCCAAAGTGTATGGTAAAGTCAAGTAGATGGCCCCATCAGAACGTGTCAGTTTATTTGATCTTATATAGTTGAGCTTATAATTTTGCTTTTAGTGAATTTTATTTAAAAAAAAACAAGCTTCACCTAATTTTACAAATGTATATTCATATTTCGAAAAAGTAAATAAATATATCTCTACATATAAATCTCAACGTTTTAAGGAAGATTTTATTTTGGGCCACAATCATTGCAGTCCTGGGCCGCATTCGGCCCTCGGGGGACGGGTTTGACAGCCCTGCTCTAAATGAAAATGATAAATTTGACAAAAATGAAATTTATAAAACCATTTTTTTTCCTATCCAGGGTTTCATTGTTGACTGCTTGTATCAGTATAGTGGGCGCGCGCAGGCGCTATCGACACAACGATGGGAACCGCGAGGCGCGTTCACTGTCAGTCGACGGCGAACCTTCAACGCAGCACTGCAAGGTGTACTGGCGACCCAAACAACCAGCGACAAATGCCATCTCCCGATGACACCCTGCAGATCCATCCTATAATTGCACCCTAAAGACCTTCGAGTCACAGGTACATCTTTGGATTTTTTTTTTTACTAAGTATTTGAAAAAAAAATTAGCTATACCTTTAATTTTTATAATAAGCTGACGTGTTCTGATGTGACCATCCACTTGACTTTACCACACAACCTGGGCCATCACTTATATTTAATATTTAATAAAATTATTTATATTCATGTAGGGGAGGTGGTTAGCTTTTGCATTTTTAGACTTCTGGGGTCCCACTGATTATGTATACAAAATTTGGTTGAGTTTGGTAAATGGCCAAGACTTTAATTTTTTAACCCTAACCCCCCCCCCCCCATTTTGGGCGGTTAGTTTTTGCATTTTTAGACTTCTGTGGTTCCACTGATTATGTATACCAAATTTGGTTGAGTTTGCTCAAATGGGCTAGATTTTTAATTTTTAACCCCTCCACCCCCCCCCTTAATTTTGGGTCGATATTCATCAAATTCTAATCAGCTCTTAATCTCAATGGACCAAAAATACGTGTGAGATTTGGTTTCGATATTCACACTAGTTTTTGAGCTAGCTCGTCCACAAAAATTTGGTAACGCACAGACTAACTAAAACAGACAGACAACCAGACTAACAGACATTTTGACAAAACGATTATTATCTCGAAAAATATAATTTTTTCTATGTTCACTTATTGGGGCTTTTTTGTAGAGCGAAATGCCATGGTTTCGCTCAATTTTTTTAATCAAAATAGTTTCAGCCGTTTTAAGATATTTCGAAAAAAAGAAGGAAAAAAACACTTTTTTCATGCACGATTACAATACTTGACCATACCCTGTATGGTAAAGTAAAAATTAGCTATACCTTTAATTTTTATAAAAATAAATAATATTTGATATGATTTCTTTATTAAAAAAAAAAATATTACACGGGACATTGCCAGAAGCTTTTCCTGACAGAAGTGGGGTAGATATATTTTTTCTTTCAGCCGGTTAATAATCAGCTTCTCTTTTTAACCGACTTTGAAAAAAAGGAGGAGGTTATCAATTCAACGGAATGTCTGTTTTTTGTGTTTGAACATATATTTCTCTTTACAATGTAGAACGATTTGGATGATTTTTTTTGCATTGGGTTCAGCCTCATACCTGATTGGTCCCGTTTTTTTTTTCATTGGTATTGGACCTTTTTTGTTATGTATGTTTATGCATAATTATTTGTTTATGTACCCATTTCGATGATTCTTTTTTTATTGGAAAGGGGATCCCTTAGGGGTGGTCCATATTAATTTGGTCAAGTTCTGATCATATGATCAACGACAAAATAACGTTAAAAAAATTTTTAGAAAAAAACCGACTTCAAAAAAATAAAATTCAACAAATAAAATAATAAGAACTCAAAAATCAAATAAAATGCACTAAAGGTTAGAAAATAATTACCTAATTTAATTACAACTAAACGATTAAATTATTACAAACTATATAAAGCGAGCTTACGCGATGTTGTCTTCATTACCCGCCAAACGTACTGTAAGATCCATCGAGTGCGATTCATAAAATGTATATGTTTAGCACCGACTTCAAAAAGTGGTTTCATGTAATAATTTAATCGTTTAGTTGTAAATTAGAGAATTAGTTTATACCTTTTAGTGCATATTTATTTGATTTTTGAGTTCTTATTATTTTATTTGTTGCATTTAATTTTTTTGAAGTCGGTTTTTTTTCTAAAAATTATTTTTTATAAATACTTATATAAAATTTATAAAAATATTATTTTAGCTATAATCTAAGAATAATAAATTTTTTTTTTTAATTTCGAAGGTAATAATTTGACTTTTCATCGCCCATCCAAAATTTTATTAGACAAGCAATAAATCTTTATTCAATCACAAAACAAATATATATATAGCTATGTACTGTTTTATTTTGAAAGTTTTTTTTAAAAAAGTAATTTTATTTAAGCTACTTAAATCTTCTTTGGAATTTTCTTCGTTTCTACTTTTTTTTCTAGATATAATAATTATTAAACTATTTGTACGAAATTTTCTCTGGAGAGAACTGGTAGAAATTTTTAATCGAAAGTAATGGAAGGCAGCCCAGGGCTAGTGAGGAAAGAAAAAATTAACACATATCTAAATAAGGTGTAATTTATTGGATTCCCTCCTCCTTTTCCTTCAAACCGACGTTTCGGAAGATTCTTCCCTCCTACTTCAGGATTTCAAGGGGTCAATGAAGGAATCAAATAAAATGCTTCCTTCCTCTCTCCACAGCAGTGTTTAAAACTTTTTCATCTTCCTTAGCAGAATCATAGAAAAACAATTTCTTTTTTTCTTAATTATAGAGGAAAAAATATTGTTTTTCTATGGATCTGCTAAGGAAGATGAAAAAAGTTTTAAACACTGCTGGAAGGAAGCATTTTTTTTGTTTCATTCATTGACCTCTTGAAAACCCTGAAGAAGGAGGGAAGAATCCTCCGAAACCTTGGTTTGAAAGGAAAAGAGGAGGGAATCAATAAATTACACCTTATTTGGATATGTCTTAATTTTTTTCTTCACTACCCCTGGGATGCCTTCCATTACTTTCAATTATTAATTATTAAACTATACTCATAATATAATTATTATTTTTATTAAAATTACTTATATATTTATGCTAGATGAATGGCTGAGCATTTCGCACAATCTGTTCTTTTTATTGTCGATCAAAAAAATAATATTAAATTAACAGATATTATTTAAATTTAAAATTTTCAACATGTTAGGTATTAAATTTTCAATAAATAACAACCAATGATTCTATTCTACTCTTTCTCTAAGGAATATTCACAATTTTAATTTCTCTTGGATCCCCTCTCTGATTTGAAAATATTCGCATA
Source organism: Forficula auricularia (assembly GCA_024734495.1). Taxonomy (NCBI): domain Eukaryota; kingdom Metazoa; phylum Arthropoda; class Insecta; order Dermaptera; family Forficulidae; genus Forficula; species Forficula auricularia. The sequence continues at coordinate 69,236 of JALMQS010000342.1, forward strand.
GCTAAACCCTTCAGTTAAATTTTCACTATCTTAAAGTCCTGGGCTTGGAGATTTATTAATTATTTCTCAAAATTTTTTCCTCAACATATTTTGTGCCTCTGAAACCAAAGTTTAACCAGAGCCTAACTGTGGACACTTTAGCGGATTAGATTTTTTAAATTTTCACTGGCTTGCATTTTATCATTTTTGTGATATGGGAGAGGAAATTTTTTTCAATTTTAGAGGATTTTATGGGAATTTACCTCCTCTTCCAAATTTCCACTACAGATTTAAATATTTGATTTTTAGAAATTTGAGGAACGAAACGCAGTATATTTTTCATTGATGATTCCAACTAATAATTTCCTAGTCTAGCTACTACGATATCTAAAATGATCTGATTTGGCTATTTTTAAAATATTCTTAATAAAACTATAATATTGTAGAAAAAAAATTATAATCTATATATATAAAATTAAGGTTTTGTCTGTACATTGCTCCAAATCACGCCATATTTTGGTTGCACACGTTTCAAGCAAAGTTATCAACGAAAACACCCTCAACAAAGTTCCTGTCTGTATGTATGTATGTCTGTTTCAGTGGTTTCCGAAAAGTTGCTCACGATTCACGTAAAAACGGCTGAAGGGATTATTATGAAATTTCATATTTACATCAGATGTCTTCTAACTTACGTTTTAGCTATATAACGTTTTGATATTTTGACCCCAGAAGGGGGTTTGGGGGGGGGGGCACAAATGAAAATGATCAAATAACTCCTAAACTATTAACTCTACGGCAAATTTTAAAATGAGCAAAGTTGTAGGGGATGTGATTTCTGACACCTTTTGTTTAAAAAATTCCCCCAAAAACCACTTAAAAAGGGGGTCAAAATATGAAAATTCTTGCTTTTGAACCAAACTCAACCAAATTTTATATACATAATCTGTGGGTCACCAGAAGGCTATAAATGCAAAAACTAACCACCCAAGGGGGGGGGGCAAAAAATGAAAATTCTTACCCTTAATAGCCAACTTAACCAAATTTTGTAAGTATATAGAATCTATGGGTCACTAGAAGGCTAGAAATGAAAAAAACTGGGTGCGGGGGTAAGGTGCAGGGGCACGGGGTGAGGGGTGCAGGGTGGAGTGGAGAGTTTAGGTGAAGGTCCAGACGCAAAATGAGGGGAATCAAGTGAGGGTCCAGAGGCGTAGTGGGGTGGTGCGGGTGGGGTGCGTGGTGGTGGAGTGGGGGCGGGAGGTGCTGGGTGGGGTTCGAGGCGTGGGTGTGGTGGGGAGTGGGGTTCGTTGGTTGGGGGTCCAGGGGGCGTGCCTTGCAGCTAGTCTTTAATATTTTGATCAAATAATAATACTTTTTGATATAAAAAATTAAATATTTAAATTTAATATTTTGCTTTAAGATTAATTTAGTAGGAGTAAGTATATAAAGCTTATTATTATTATTTATTTTTATTTTTTTCGAGTATATTATTCCTGTGTTTTACTATTCACTTGTGAATATTTCTAATTATGTTCAAGACATATTGTTTGTTATAAATATAATTTGTTATTTGTCTCGTTATAAATACACGATTTAATCTGTCAGCGGCTGCCTGTATTTCCGTTGCCTACCTAAAGGGGTTATAGCTGTTAAATTTCACTGGCGTCATTCTCTCTTTAGACATCTACAATCATTTCTAGTAGCATGTAAGCAGCTCGATTTTGTCCCGAAACGTAGTAACAGTATGCTTACATATCCAAGGACTAATAACACTATATTTTACTTAACATTAAAACTGGAGTCTGGTGCTTCAACTTAATGCGTTTTTATTATTCCCTAGTCTAGAGTCTATATGTAGATATTACAATACTAGACAATACCTTATTCTATTAATAAAAGCAATTCTTGTATATATTTATAGAATTTTTTTGGCTTTTCGGCCTTTCCTAGTCCATAAGCCAATTTACGATACTACTTATTATTATTTTTTAATTTGTCTCTACCCCGGGGTCAGATTTTAGCCGGATGCCTCGAGCCGGATTCGAACCCGGGTCCACTTGGCTAGCAGACTGGCACGCTACCCCTAGCCTAACCCGACCCAAATTGATTTAATTTTTAGTAGTTTGATTTTACAAAACTTCAACAGTGTAAATGTTACGCTCTTCTAGCTCCAACTAAACATTCTAGAAGCACCTTCCGGTACTTCTACTTTGTTACGACTTATCTCAATTTTTGTATGAGAGCGACGGGCGATGTGTGCATATTTCAGAGCTTCACTCAACTTTCCTTTATTTTGAAAATTTACTTTTGAATCCGCCTTCTACTCTTTTTTACAATCAAGGCTCCGTATAAATTTAATTTATTGTTCGAACCCGGGTCCACTTGGCTAGCAGACTGGCACGCTAACCCCTAGCCTAACCCGACCCAAATTGATTTCTCGAAAACGGCTCTAAAAATTTCGATGAAATTCTCGGATTAGGGAATTTTTGGGCTGACAAATCGATAAGGCCAGATAAATTTAATTTGATTGTTTTTTCTTAATTAAAGTAATTATTCACAGGTGGGGGTGTAAATAAAAATGTATAATTAATTTTTTCAATTTCTTTATATTAATTAATTGTTATTTTTTTTTAATTTTAAACATCATAATAGTTCATTTAAAAATATTATTACATATATGTTATAATAAAATGAAGAAATTTAATTAATTAGATGTATTTTCTATTGAAACGGAGGCGTACGGGGTAGAACTCAATACTGATCTGATGCAAAGTCAGGGCAAGGATAATGAAAACCACAATTTACGAATAAAAGAATTCATTAGAACGTCATTTTCATCCTCTTAAAAAACTCCTCGATTCGGAGGATCGATCCTCATTCTTCAGGATTTAAAACGGTCCACGAAGGAACCCCCGTATATATTAATATTATTTTTAATTCCATTTAAATTCATAACTTTGTGTACAGCGATGCCTTGATGATGGCTGGAGCGGGCCAAAATGTTGGCAAAAAATAATTAAATTTCATTTAAATTCTATTTAATTCTGGATAAGGGAGTCGGGTTGTCCGAGCTGGCTAAGGCGCTGGGCCCGCTTCAGCATTGTTGATGACGATGTTCAAGCGGGAGACCCGGGTTCGAGCCTGGCTAGCATATAAAATGTCGACCGGCTAAAAATCGGCTCCCTCACTAACTCTACTAACACTTTATTGATATGTTGTCTAAATGGGCATTGTTCCCGGTGACAATAAATAAATAAATAAAAAAAAATTCTGGATGAAAATCGGCCATTTTAGCTGAATTTAAAATTAAAAATAATATCAATATATTGCTTAAAGCTAAAACAAAAAATTACTACCGAGCAACGGTCGCTCCGTCATGAAGGGACTATATATAATTCAAGCTAGCAGATTTGATATAATAATAAAAACACCCGACCACATTGATCTCGAAAGTTATCAGCATGTAGCAATTTTAGTAATTTGCTCGGTGACATTCTATGCTGTCGGGTTATTATTTTTATTTATTTATTTTTTTCTGATAAGAATGTAAGAAGGACTCTACATTCTTGAAACATTGAACTTTTCACGGCATTTACGTAATACTTGGGACCTTGATAAATCCATTTTAGGAGCCACAAAACCAACATTTCGACAAAACGTCAGACATGCCAATTAATTGAGGACATTAACTTAACAAATGACAATCGTGGTTGACTCGAAGATGACAAAAAGTTTGATTCTTGAAACAATATGAGACAAGTAGTAGTAATTTCACTCAGTTTAGGAATAAAAAAACCACGATTATATATCTTAAATATTTCCAATTTTTTAAAGATATGAACGTAAGAATGCGTACATTTAAAATGTACAGCTCCTACAACCAGAACATTAGATATGTTCGCAGATTTGATGTTTTGGTGGTTAAGTTGTTAATTAAAGGAGTTCAGCTGAATGGAGATAGTTTGGACTTTTTTAATGAGGTTATCTCAGCTCAAACTTCTTTTTTGATAAACATTAGATATGACCCACAAACTTAAAACATTATTCAGTATTAGAGAACCCTATGTCTAGACAGTGGTCAAACATCTATCGAATGCATTTACCACCTTATTTATGATTGAAATCAATGTATAATTTCACTGGGAGTATCGAAAGTCATTTCGATATTTGAAACAAAGTTAGAAATTTGGTCATTCCTTATTACTCTTTCTGTTAACTTAATGAGCAAATAATTATTAATTAAATATTTAATTTTAGACATACCTACCTACTACAAAATAAAAACGGCGTTATAATTTAACAAAAACACTGAATTAATTCACTTAAACTGTCAAATAAAGATTTCAGCTAAGTAAATATTAAGATTTTTGAATATGTTGTGACATAATATAGGTATATTTAGAATTCATTCGCCTTATTCTGGAACTCCTATTCATGTTAAGATACAATAAAAACAAAAAGATTTAGAAATATTATATTATAAATGTACCTACATATTTGAAAATATATATACATATTATTAAATTCTGCATAAGTGCGAAATGGCATGAAACAACATAAACAATCTTAACTATTAGAAAATACGAATAATTTGCTAGAAATAAATTATCAAGTACCTATCTTTATTTATTTATTCATTTTTTCAGTGATATTGAAAGGTATATGATAAAATGAACTTATTTATATAATTATAAATTATAGGGAGAATTTCATAGGAAACGACGACTTAATTCAAAGTTAGAAAATAAATTGGAGTAAAACTTTTCTCGGTACGCTGTTTGAGTTTTATTAAACAATGTAAATCACACCTATTTGTTTGTATATTTTTTTTATAATAGAAACGGGTTAAAATTTTAAAAAATATTCAAAATATATAATTTTTCGTTCTTAAGTTATCGTGGATATCGTAATCCAGACATACATCCTGACAGACAGACAGAAAAAATCATCTTAGAAAATTATTTTTCTCCACATCTAGACATTTTCCAACACAATGACCAAAAGAAATTTGAAAACATTTGTGTGAATTCAATACTAGGCTCGCCCAGCAAGGAGTCTTTGCCTGCAACTCGGGCGTACGGAGTAAAAATTGTTTGATTTACTGATTTAGTTATGTGTAGAGTTCAGATTTTTGTGCAAAAAAAACGCTAACGAAATATGGAAATAAAAATAGTAAAATGTTTAGTAAAAAAACAGTCAAATGTGAAATGTAAAAAAATTGTGTGGAATAAAAATAGACCTTTTTTATTTTAATTAATATTCTACATTTTTCGTCATTAAAAAAAACTCCCGTATAACTTATATATTATATTTATATTGAAATTTACAATAATAAGTATAATTTTCTAAATTAGTTTCTTGAAAATTAGGTTTTCTATACTATCCTTTAAAATTTTTTAACTAATAGCGTGGAAACAGAATAGTATTGGGATTTATATAGGGATTTACTAAATAAACACGGTCAATATCTCTCCATTCATTTTAATTATTTTAAAATCGTTTTTTTTTAAATATATTGTTGTGCAGATCAAAAATGATTCTATAGGTACAATAAAATAAGGTTAAGTTAACTTCTGGAAAATTTTTAAATTTTCTTAAATTCTTAACTAACCGTTCTTTTCAGCTGAGTTCATTTCTTCGGTTTTCCTCAGTAGGCCATAATTTTTACTTTACCATACAGGATATGGTCAAGTATTGTAATCGTGCATGAAAAAAGTGTTTTTTTTTTCATTTTTTTTTCGAAATATCTCAAAAATGGCTAAAACTATTTTGATTAAAAAAATTGAGCGAAACCATGGCATTTTGCTCTACAAAAAAACTCTAATAAGTGAACATCGAAAAAATTATATTTTTCGAGATAATAATTGTTTTGTCAAAATGTCTCTAAGTTAGTCTGTTAGTTAGTCTGTTAGTCTGTGCGTTACCAAGTTTTTGTGGAGGAGCTAGCTCAAAAACTAGTGTGAATATCGAAACCAAATTTCACACGTAGTTTTGGTCCATTGAGATTAAAAGCTGATTAGATTTTGGTGCATATCAACTCAAAATTAAGAGGGGCGGGGGGCGTTAAAAATTAAAAATCTGGGCCATTTGAGCAAACTCAACCAAATTTTGTATACATAATCAGTGGATCTCAGAAGTCTAAAAATGCAAAAACTAACCGCCCAAAAGGTGGAGGGGGGTGGTGGTGGTGTAGTGTTAAAAAATGAAAATCTTGGCCATTTACCAAACTCAACCAAATTTCGTATACATAATCAGTGGGACCCGAGAAGTCTAAAAATGCAAAAACTAACCGCCCAAAATGAGGGAGGGGGTCAAAAAATGAAAATCTTGGCCATTTAACAAACTCAACCAAATTTTGTATATATAATCAGTGGAGCCCTAGAAGTCTAAAAATGCAAGCTAACCCCTCTCTCCTACATGATTATAAATAATTTTATTAAATATTAAATATAAATGAGGGGCCATGTTGTATGGTAAAGTCAAGTGGATGGCCACATCAGAACATCATCATCATTGAGTACACAGTCCTAAGACTGGTTTGATGCAACAATCCGTCTCCACTCGACTCTGTCCCCCGCCAGCTGTTTGACCTCTCTAAATGTCTGGCATCCCATATCCCCAATTATTTGGTTGAAATATTATAATCTGGGTCTTCCCTTTTCTTTCCCACCTCCCCTCCAAGATATCCCTAAGCAGTCCCCCATGTCTCTATGTGTGTGCCCCATCATCTGACCTCTTCTCTTCTTCAGACTCTTCCACAAGGTTTCTTCTTTCTCCGATTCTTCCAAGAACTTCTTCATTTGTAATTTTATCCATCCATTTGATATTCATCATTCTTCTGTAGCACCACATTTCGAAAGCCTCCAATCTCTTTCTCTCCGCTTCTCTAAACATCAGAACACGCCAGCTTATTTTTATTTCTTTTGATATGTTTTGGAATTTAAAAAACATAATTTAATATCGATTATTGTTTTATTGACTTAGAGACTTAGCCGCATTGACTTCTGAGCGCCTTGTAACAATTCAATTTTTTCTAATATTCTGCAGCTATTAAGTAAAGCACAAAAACTAATTGGAAATATGAATATTTTGGCTCCAGAACGAACTTTCTACGACTTACCATTCTTAAATCATTTTAGGCATCTGAATCCAGACACATGGAGAGATAGAAATAACTTATATCTTAAAATTATTTTTCTCCACTTTTCAATCATTTGTTTTTAACTTAATAAACAAAAAATAGTCGAGTGAATTCAAAATTTCGACCAGCGTGGCTTCGTTTGGCTCCAGAGCTTACCGAATAAAATCTAAATAAAATGCTTATAAAGGGTGTGTTAAGTCGATATTTTTGATTAATTTTTATTTTTTTCTAAAAAAGTGCGTGCCGTTTACAAAAAATCATCTACTCAAGAAGAAAATATTATTTTCATATATAAAATTTATCAAAACAAGAATAGCAAGTATTTCTTAATAAATCGAAAACTATTTTTTTTTTCTAATTTATAAATGTAGTTTTACAAAAATTTAAGATAAGATTTTCAAGGCCAGTTTAAAGAAGAAGAATGTCGTATGGCCACAATTCAGGAGTTAAAACGAAAACAGGATTCTGCAAAAGTTTTCGCATTTTGATCAAAAAAATATAAGAAATGATTAGATTGTATTTTATACTGTTTCTTGAAATTAAAAATATCGTATTTTGTTTGAAGTAGTAGAATTTTTTTCAAAATCCCAACATCTCTTAAAACTCTGATTTAGCCACAAAATTAACTTTACATAAAAAAAATTAAAGCCAAATCAAAGATCATAATAATAATATATGTATTTATATAAGAATAATGGATAACTTTCAGATTATTGATATCAATATGATAGTAAATAATCTCAACCATTATCCTATTTATAAATATATATTTAGCTTAAATTTTTATATTTTTATTTAGAATTTTATTTTTTTAGGATTGAATGTTTTGCTTAAGGAAGTTGTTTCCCCAAATGGGTTTGCTTAGGATTTTTTTGAAATTTAGACAGGTTATTATTATTTTTTTTTACTTAGAGAAAGTGGTGTAGGTTTTAGGTGAAACATGATATTAATTAATAAAGTAAAGGGTGTGTAGTTTCACAGTGAATGAAATAAAACTCAAAGAGGTTTATACAAACTCAATATATTTCGGATTATTAGTCCATCATCAGGAATTTACAGGTTAAAAAACGCTGTAAACTCTTGATGATGGACTAATAATCCGAAATATATTGAGTTTGTATAAACCTCTTTGAGTTTTATTTCATTCACTGTGAACTACACACCCTTTACTTGATTAATTTTGGTTATTATTTAAATACTTCTGCATCGATTGGTGGCAAAAAGAAATCTATGATAATATAGTTCCGGAGAAATTAAATTCCAAAGATAGAGTTTTTCAGACTCTTATACATTGCACTATTCGTGATATCGGAAAGTTTAAATACATATTTAATTATAATTAAGAAACTCTTCTTACCATTGTTATAAAAAACTAAACCAACATTAAACAATAACCAATACATTTTTTAAGAAAATTTTAATTCATAGTTACAACACAGTTTCTGAGATAATAATGAATAAATAATGAAAAATGTATAATGAAAAATTTACACTAAAATCCAAGCTAGCAATAAAGCATTTATTTAACCTAAAAAGTGGGCCAACTTTAGTACTTTTTTGACGTTTTTTCGCTTCAGCCATTGTCACAACAGCTATCAATAACTTATTAAGAACTTTTTGTTTTATAAATCTTACTTTATAACCTTTATATCTATTATTTCTATGATAAAATCTATACAAGCTCGGACAGTGTAGCCAGGTTTGTCAAACGAGCAGAGGATTGGCTAGTAGCGGTACATAAACAGCAAAAAGTTTTGCGCTTATGAATTATGAATCTTTATTGTCTGTTCTATATACTCTAGCATTAACTTTTTGCTAGTATTGTTGCGAAACAACTACATTAATGTGAATGAATATTTTCATTTAATTGTGCTAATAGTTTCGAAAGCTTTGCTTTCAACTCCGCACTTCATTAATACCTATACATATTTTAAATGGATATTATATAAAATTTTAGTCACAATCGAATCTACGTATTCTCAAATCTAAAAATTTGTCTATAGTGAATTGGTTCTATTCTAATTTAACCTCAAAGTAAGGCTATCAATGTTAACGAATCGCATAATTTCACTCAAATAGTAATAACTCAACAACTCTAAAAAGTTAAGTGAACAAGTATACATTCATGGCTGGAAATAGCTTTCACTAGCTTCATCTCTCCTTTTCCACCTGAAGCCCTTGTCAAGAGTGTAAAGATTGACAAAAATATGATTTGTACCTTGAATTTGTAAAACGTTTTATAAATCCTTTTTCTATTTATCTAGTTGAGGGATAATGATGAGAAGCTGTGTCTGAAAGAGAAAAAGAAATACATCCTACTCTGTCTGAAAGAGAATCAACTGGTGTGTTCACCACACGACTTTCATATTTTCATTTATTTGAAGTCATCACGACACTACTAATTTACACCCCCTTCCTTTATTTCATTTTTTTTATTTTTTCAAAAATGACTCCAATGATTTTTTTAAAAATTAGTGTATTTATTAAGTGTCATGAGTTAATAGTTGTGTCAAATTTGTTATTCCATTGAATTAATGGAAGGGGTTGTAAATTAGGACTGTCGTAAAATAAATATTTTAATCGTTCATATCTCGTCTTCGGAAAGTCACAGAGGCTTAAAATTTGAAATTTAAGCTATCTAGAGGCTACAAGAAGTATAACAAGATTTTGGCTAAAATAGAAAAACCGGAAGTTGATGTTTACGTACGTAAGAATGTACCCCCTGCGTTTCGCAGCCATAAGTCTCAGAAATTCGAAACTTAAGCTTGATATAGGCTAGAAGGAGTACATCAATCTTTTGGATGAAATCAGAAGTAAGATTTTCCGTTTTTTTGATTTTTTCAAAAACGGCTCAAACGATTTTTTTAACTCCTTCTAGCCTAAACCGAGCTTAAGTTTCGAATTTCGTAGCTCTGACACTTATGGTTGCGAAACGCAAGGGGTACAGATATTCATACGTACTCACTGACCAATGGATTTTTGGCCTCTTGGGACCATAATTTCTGGTTTTATGTCCTAAATCTGATTTTCAACTTTTAAGGGCATCGATTCCTTCCACCTAGAAGTTACAAAATGAAATTAACTTTTTTCATCTCTGAGATTCAAGCTCTCAGTCAGGACCCAGACAGGCCATCGCAATACTTCCCCATTATATTCTAAGAATATAAATTTGAAAGTAAAAAAGAAATACATCCTACTTTCTAAGAAGGCATCTTATTGCCCTTTAATGAGCTAAATAGCTATCTAGTTGTATTTGTAAAAAGTTTAAAAAAAAATCCTATTTTCTATATTTTCGTAATTTTCGTTATGGATCAGTACCTAATGATTATAATAAACTAAAGACAAAGGCAATGGGAGATTTGGTACAATTTGTATCTACATAGGTATATTAATATTGAAATGGTTTCTCAAAATTAGTGTCCATTAAACAAAATATCAATTACGATTAAATTCACAAACGACTGATAATTAAATTCCAATTTTCCGACACATAATGCAGAGGAGTTTGATGTAAATAGCCCCCTAGTTCAATTAAAATTGTTTTATTTCTGATGAAATGGTACTTTGACCCTCCAGATCTGAATCCATTCGAATGCGATTCGCTTCTCCAGTCGAATCGAGTCGCTTTAATTATAGCATGGCTGAATATATTTCGCTCATGCAAAAGTGAGGCAACGATCCGACTGAGTCATCTAGCGGCCGTGTCTCAAGGCTCGCCGCCATGAGCAAGAGCTGGCCGCTACACCACACCCTTTGTTTCTTTAAGCACCACACAGCACTCACCTCACGAGAGCCCTAACAATAGATTTCTAAAGAAATCACAAGAGATTGTCAACTATTTCTAGATCCTAGATGAAATGGATTATTTTTAATTATATATCAAAAGGCTCGGGATCGAGCCTGAATTCTTTTTAGGCAAACAATTTCAAGAATTAAATAATTTCTATATTGATATAGTATGTAACACAGGACACATTTGATAAATTATTTATTGATTTAATAGGATTTAAAAACATCTATGGAACTGTGGTCCACTTGAAGTGGTGGTGGCTGGAAATTTACATTTTTCCAGCACATATTTGTGAAGGTGGAATATTTCCTTTTCAAATTTGAATTGTTTGAAATCAATTAGGAATTTGTTTTTAAATTTCGCCATATTCGAAAACGACTCCAGCGATTCAAATGCTCTCTGTTATGAATATTTTATTTATTCAAATTTCATGCAGTGATCAAATAATTTTTTTCTTTAAATTTTTAAGGGCTGTTATTGAAATATTTTTTTCTTTTTTATGGTTGTTTGATCATCTGAAGAAACAATCTAAATGATAGATACATATTTAGTTTTTATAATATAATAATTCCAACAAAAAGATTTTTGTATTCAGTTTCCTCTGTTAACTCCTGCTCATATCCTAAAATATATATAGAGTCGTGCTAAACAAGCATCTTGTCTTTTATTTTTATGAAACCTACCTAGTACATATATGTATTATATTTTTAAATTTTAAAAAAGTTTCATAAATTTTTCAAAATTTTCTTTACCTTATTTAAAATGTTTCACCAAGAAGCCACACCATTCTCCCTTAACAAAAATAACAACTAAATATTATACTAGTGGCGTTCGGGCTTGACTCCTGACATATAAAAAATAATAATAATTATAATTAAAATACAGGTATAAAGCCCGAAATTGTTTATGAAAAAAATTCCATCCATTTTTCAAAAAATAAGACACTAAAACTTTTGTATTAAATATTTTATATTCATACCAGCTGCGAAGCCCGCCTTCGGTGGGCCTTTTTCTAGCTAAAGGGCCGCGCCCACTGGACCTACGCACCATCTACCCCACCGACTCTCTCCCCAACACTCTGGGATCCCCACCTCATCCCCCTGTACCCCATTCCGGGACACTCCACCCCCACTCCCACCCCCTTGACCCACGCCACATCCCCTTTTTTCTATTGATATATATACTTTTTTATGGGTTGAGGTCTACAAATTTTAATCCTCCACCCGGATTCGCGGGTTTTTTGTTTCGAGGCCGGTCTCTTTCTAGCCTCCTCTAATCCCACTGACCCCTATCCTTCCCCTTAGACCCACCTCAGATCATCATTCACTCCGCCAACCCTATACATGTACTTTTGACTCTCTCCTCTTCCCCTAACTCTCATCACCCTCAGAACCCGCGAATCCGGGTGGAGGATTAAAATAAAGTTTTTTTTAAGGAAAAATAAATATCAATTTAAAATTAATTATTTTTAATTAATTTTTATTTTAATTATATTTTATTTAAAATTTATCTATGAAAATATTAAAAAAAATCAAAGTTTTGAATTTAGACCGATATGTCAAATCGTTGCTAACTTCTTCTAGTTACTCAAGAAATATTAAGCGAATTATATATAGTAATGATGATATAACTTTTGTAGCATAAAAAATAAAAGTATTTTAACCTCTATAGTCTATATCATCGGTACAAACATTATAAAAAAATCTTTATTAAATAATTTTAATTCAATGTTGATTTGTCCTTATAAAAGTTAGTTAAGTAAAAGTTTTGTGGTATGGATAGAGTTTATTAAAAATAAAATTTAGGTAGGTACTTCTTATTTTACTTACATCCTTCTTCTCTCTCTTTCCCTCTTTCTCTAAAGGCTCCAAAGAGCAAAGAGGTTACGTGCATTTATTTAGGAATTCAGTCTTTCAAGTAATTTTCTATCTTTTCTATATTCAATAAGATTATTGCTCTAAGGCATTTCTCTTTGTTCTTGAAACTTTCAACACAAAATATAGAATATAACAATTTACATTTTCATTCTTTTAAAGACTTTAACATAATATATATACCATATATTTAACGTAAGTTTAAAAATAACTAACGACCGCCTGGTACAAGATGTCCCTAAGACCCTATATATATATATATATTATCTGTGCCTAAGACATTTTGTTGGTTAAATGAAATTTAATAATTTTTTTTTAAATAGTACACATTTTTATAATTATTCTTGTACACCTAGAGAACGTAAAATAATTGCTAAAAATTATCATTTGAATAACAATTTCTGGCCTCTGGTCACCTAAATAAAAAAAATAACAATTTAGAAAATAATTTATTATCTTTATAATTGATTATATTTTTTAAAATTTTGTATTGATATAAAATGTAGTTAATATGATGAGAATATTGTAAATATGAATGTTTTATTGAAATTTGTTTTTACTCTAGTTATATAAATGAATAAACTGTAACACTCATAATAATTCTTTCACTTCGTAAAAAGTGGTTCGAAAGATCGTTGCGGCCATTCAACTATTTCCAAAAATGAATATGGCCTTTTATTCAAACAGGTTGCCCACTCTGCTCTATAAAATTAATTTCTATTTTTTAAAATATGTATAACTACCTACCAGTGGCGTACGATCCATGGATGCTGTGGATGCGGCGCATCCCTAAAATTTCAAACATGTAGACTATTTTCATAAATATATAAAATTTCAAGAGCATCTTTAAATTTTCAAATTATTATCCGTTAATTCAAATATTTCTATAAAAAACATTTTTTGTTTTGAAAATTTTTCTCGAAATGAAATAAAATTGTTGCATAGTTTTAATGGGCAATTAAAATTCATGATTTTTTCGAAAAGGGTTCGGATAGAAGGTTTGAATTACCTGCCTGGTATATGTTCCAGTTCAAGCAGGTCAAAGACAAGTCCAGACGAGCTTTATTCGAATAAAAATTATTCTCACTGAGGAACTATTAAAATAGTAATAAAACAAAAAAAAGAATAAATAAAGATGATTCGAGAATCTTTGGACTAATCTATTTCTAAGAACTCTCAATATATAAGATCTGAAATAGCTAAGAGTGCTATAGTCAATTCATATCTTGCTTATAGCAATAGAATTAGGAGGATTTTAAGATTTTCTTATAGGACAAGCTGATTCATTGTCGAAGATGGTCGATTTCCATCTCATGGTCTGTGATGTTTAAGTCACAACATACAATTTCTGACTCTTACCCTCACTCACACAAAGTAGTATACGTTTAGTCGAAAGTCCCAAAATATATTTTTTTAAAATCTAGTGTTAAATTTGAAAAATAACGAAAATGACGCCGTATTCGATGAAATTTGCAAAAAAGCGAAGATTAAAATAAAATTTCAAAAAATGAAGGGTACTTTTTGGACAGCATTCCCTGGTTGAAAAATCACCAACCGCTACTGTTATCTACATATCTATACTAATATATAAAGCTAGTGAGTTTGTTTATTGGTTTAAAAGTGCTAATCTTAGGAAATACTAATCCGATTTGAAAAATTCTCTTTGCATTAGATAGCCCTTTATTCATAAATAAGTTTCTAGGCTATATAACTTCATGCTACAACCCTGAGGTACCCCCTTTTAGTCCCTTCAATCCTCCTTCTTCTTTGGTAACCAACAGTGGAGGAGTTCGGGCGGCTGTGAGGGCGTTCAGGGGGTTAGCAAGAGAGTCGCCGAAGGCGGAGCCTTGCAGTCAGCTTTAATATAAGGGTATATAATATTTGAAAAATAAATAAAAGAAAGCTTAATGATATCAGTCAGATGTTTTAGTGATTCATCGCGTGTCTAAAATATCAATTATTTTTTTGTCTATTTTCCCCTCGTTAACTAATTTCTTATCATTTCATTTATTTGAATAAATAAATATATTTGATAACTTACAACCTACACCTACATAAATAAATAGTCGAATCACCTTTTTTGAATTAGAATTTTTATAATTAGTTTTTAAATTTTAATAAATTAGAAATACCTATCTAGATTTTATTCTATTATATAAGTTTTGTTGTTTCAAGCGTTTAAATATTAAGTATTTTTACTCTTACATTTATATATATAAAATTAAGGTTTTGTCTGTACATTGGTCCAAATCACGCCAAATTTTGGTTGCACACGTTTCAAGCAAAGTTATGGACGAAAACACCCTCAACAAAATTCCTGCCTGCCTGTCTGTCTGTCTGTTTGTTTCCGTGGGTTCCGCGAAAAGTTGCTCACGATTCACGTAAAAACGACTGAAGGGATTATTATGAAATTTCATATTTGGATCAGATGTCTTCTAACTTACGTTTTTAGTAATATAAAGTTTTGATATTTTGACCCCAAAAGAGGGTTTGGGGGGCGGGGGACGAATGAAAATTATCAAATAGCTCCTAGACTATTAACTCTACGGCAAATTTTATTATGAGCAAAGTTGTAGTGAATGTGATTTCTAACAACTTTTGTTTAAAATAATTTCCCCAAAACCCCCCAAAAAAGAGGGGGAGGGTCAAAATATGAAAATTCTTGCTCTTGGACCAAACTCAACCAAATTTTGTATACATAATCTGTGGGTCAGTAGAAGGCTAGAAATGCAAAAACTAACGACCAAAAATGGGGGGAGGGCAAAAAATGAAAATTCTTACTCTTAGAGCCAACTTAACAAAATTTTAATTTAATTTTATATTTTACTAATTTCTTATCATTTCATTTATTTGAATAAATAAATATATTTGATAACGTACAAGCTACACCTACATTTTTAAAAAGTCGACTCAACTTTTTTGAATTAGAATTTATATAATTAGTTTTTAAATGTTAATAAATTAAAAATACCTATCTAGATTTTATTCTATTATATAAGTTTTGTTGTTTCAAGCGTTTGAATATTAAGTATTTTTACTTTTACATTATAATTATAAAGTTCTTTTAAAAATAAACCTCCCTCTAAAGCATATTTCAAAAAAGTGAACCCTTCTACAGTGAGCTCTTGAAGAATGTAAACAGAAAAGTGCAATACTTTGGTAGAGCTTGTAATAATTTGAATATGAACACTAGAATTAAGGTGTATAGAACTATAATTAGTCCTAGTTTCTCTTACTGTCCTACAATATTATATTTTGGCACTCAGGAGAATATTGATAAGTTGCAACTCTTACAAAATAGATGCATGAGATTTATATTAAAATGTGACAGATATACATCAATAAGTAGTATGCTGGAAAGCTTAGGACTTATGAATGTGAAGCAATTCTTATTTTTACAGACAATGTGTTTTGTATATAAATTATATCATAGCCAGCTGCCAGCCTATCTGAATTTCACATTGGTCAATGAGATCCATGACCATGGGACGCGAATTAGAGACAATATATTTATTGAGAGGGCGAGGAAAGAGAGCACAAGAAATTCATTATATTTTAGAGGACTTGAGGAATTTAATTCTTTACCAGCTGAAGTAAGAAATGCATCAAGTCTGATTCAATTTAAGAACCAAGTTAGAATATATCTTAGGAGCAGGGCCGTGCCTGACGGGCGTTCATTGCGTGCACCGCACGCAGGCGGCCGAAATTAAGAGGCGGCCAAATCGTTACAAGTTGTTTACTGGGCAAAAATACAATCGGTTTGTTTTCATTAAGATACGAAGTAAAAACAGTTTCTCTAATCTAATCTATCTAAAAAGAGTTTCTCAGAAATAAGAAATGTATAAAAACTGATTATGTCGTTGTAGTATTTATATACCTAGTCATGCAGCGAATCCGAATTTTTTCGAACATTGCACGAGCGAAGAGCCGAAATAGTTTTTTCAATTGACCGGCGTCGCGTAAGCGGTCTTATTCGTCTTATTAGTCGTATTAGTCTATAGACTAGCGAGGATAAATCGTTTTTTGTGTCCTGTGTGTGATCCGATATTATTAAAGTCTTTAATTTAACGCAGGGGTCGGCGCGACCGTGCACGATCGAAGCAATTGACGATTTTGTCAGTAAAAAATCCCGTAGGATTAACTTTTAATATGTACTTTATTTAATAATTGCTTCGTGAAGATTCAGCAATTTCACTTTCAATCGCGATAATTGAAAGATTGAAAGATTTCCCTAATTAACCGGTAACCTAACCGAAATAATTTTATGAAACCGGTTAATTAACCAAAAACCTTTACTATTTTCAATATCAATAAATAATACGTAAGATTTGATTTTTTAAAATCAAATAATTTTAAATTGTCACTGAGCGACACCTAGGATTTTAAATTATCGTATTCCTATGTTCTTTATGTTTGATAATTTTGTCTGTGATTATAATACCAATACCATAATTACTTTTTTTCATGTTATTATTAAAGTAAGTAAATTAATTCTATTTTGTATACCTCCCAAGTTGCAAGTCAGCCCAGATCTGCCATTGGCCACTGAGCTTTGTTATCCTAATATGTTAGTATAGATTTAAGGGTTATTCCTTGTTCTTTATGTTTGATAATTTTGTCTGTGATTATAAAACCAATACCATAATTTTTTTCATGTTATTATTTTTGTTTAAATTTTAAATAAAAAAATGTTTATTTTGTGCATTTTTTTTTCTTAAATTTCATCCAAACATATAAATCTCATAAAACCGGTTTTTAGCCGGTTTTTCTTTTCAGAAACCGGTTTTGGGAACAAAACCAATATTTTTTTTCGTTCTCGATTTCGGTTAACCAAAAACTGATTTTTTTCCCGGTTTGATGCCCTGTGTATAATAATAAACATTAAAAATTAAAGTAGTTTTTTTTAATGTTATCCTGGGGGCGGCCATACAGACTGGCACGCAGGCGGCCATATACCCAGGCACGGCCCTGCTTAAGAGGGACAGTTGAACATTTCTATTGAGAAATATTTGGAAATATTATAAATTTAGTATTAAGATTTGTAAATATTGAAATATATATGTATCAAAAATACATTTAAATATAAATAAAATAAAATAAATAAAATAAAATAAATACCAAAATTGCTAAATAGACTATTGAACTTTCGGACATGCATACGTATCAAGGGCAGCTAAGAAATTTTATTAAAAAGAGAAATCTACTTATTTATATACCTTGGGTTACTATTACTTTCACACGGAGATACATTTCCAAATGGTCGTTTAGGGTTCATATGCGAAATTTCGTACGAAAGAAATAATTACATCTCTTTTTAAATATTGAACCTGCTATTATTAAGTTTCAGCTTTCTTTTTTAGATTGCCCTCCCCCCACTCTTTTGGCCCACTATCAATTTTATATAATGAGTCCTTTTCATAGGACTTATTGGGTGCATATGCGAAATTTCGCACAAATCAATCAAAGGGTTTACAACTTATATTGTTAGTTCTATTTTTTGAACCGTGTTCTCACAATTTTGGTACCCGAAAAAAATAATAACTCTTTTTTTTATTATAGGACCTTTTTATAGTAAATAAAAATAAACTGCAACGGATCGTTGCTAAACTTTATCCATTCTTCATTTGAAATATTAATATGTTTATTCCTTTATTATTAATCAGATATCACTTGCAATTTGTGGTTCATATTGACTTTAAGTAAAAAATAATGATCGATTCTCATTTAATAGTTGAGGAATAACCATTCTACATTGAATTTTGACGTTTCGGTTATTATTGGTAACCATTGCTGAAGACATGGAGGAATCGAGTTAAAATCAAAAATAGTGATCGATTCTGATGTAATACTTGAGAAATAACCATTCTATATTGGATTTTTGACGTTTCGGTTTTTATTGGTAACCATTGCTGAAGAGATAGAGGTATAGAGTTAAAATCAAAAATAGTGATTGATTCTGATCTATAACTTGAGGAATAATCATTCTATATTGGATTTTTGACGTTTCGGTTTTATTGGTAACCATTGCTGAAGACATGTAGGTATCGAGTTAAAATCAAAAATAATGATTGATTCTGATCTAATACTTGAGCTCTAACCATTCTATATTGGATTTTTGACGTTTCGGTTTTATTGGTAACCATTGCTGAAGACATGGAGGAATCGAGTTAAAATCAAAAATAGTGATCGATTCTCATCTAATACTTGAGGAATAACAATTCTACATTAGGTTTTTGACGCTTCGATTTTTATTGGTAACCATTGCTGAAGACATGGAGGAAACGGCTTAAAATCAAAAATAACGATCGGTTCTTATCTAATACTAGCGTGAATAACCTTATTGCATTCCATTTTTGATGTTTTGACTATTAATGGCAACCTCTACTGATAACGTGGAAGAATCGACTTAAAATCAAAAAGACTAAATTCATTTATGGCAAACAACTCAAGCTTGAGTGGAACGTGCGAAGAATCGTGGAAGAATCGACTTAAAATCAAAAAAGACTAAATTCATTTATGGCAAACAACTCAAGCTTGAGTTGTTTACCAAAAGAATTTAGTCTTTTTGATTTTAAGTCGATTCTTCTACGTTATCAGTAGAGGTTGCGATTAATAGTCAAAACATCAAAAATGGAATGCAATAAGGTTATTCCGCAGGTATTAGATAAGAATCGATCGTTATTTTTGATTTTAAGCCGTTTCCTCCATGTCTTCATCAATGGTTACCAATAATAATCAAAACGTCAAAAACCTAATGTGGAATTGTTATTCCTTAAGTATTAGATGAGAATCGATCACTATTTTTGATTTTAACTCGATTCCTCCATGTCTTCAGCAATGGTTACCAATAAAAACCGAAACGTCAAAAATCCAATATAGAATGGTTATTCCTCAAGTATTAGATCAGAATCAATCACTATTTTTGTTTTTAACTCTATACCTCTATCTTTTCATCAATGGTTACCAATAAAAACCGAAACGTCAAAAATCCAATATAGAATGGTTATTCCTCAAGTATTAGATCAGAATCAATCACTATTTTTGATATTAACTCGATACCTCCATGTCTTCAGCAAAGGTAACGGATAAAAAACAACGCAGTTGCTATGGTTACTTATAAAATTTCCTCACAAATTTTTATCATTTCACAGTGAGAAGCCTAACCATTCTTACTTAAACAAGTTTAAATGAGCTATATTACCGATCAAATGAATAAATATTAGTTTTTTTTTAAATTTTGGTAAAATAAGGAATTTAAAAAAAAGTACAATCTTACTCTAGAGTAAAGTACTTTAAAATATACTTTTACTAAAAACTTTATTTAACCTTTTATGTTGTCCCCAAGGTACTTAATTAGGATTATAAATTTCATCAAAATTGGTTAAATCATTTTCAAGATATTTAGAAAAAACTAAAAAAGTACTGAAATAAAGTACTAATGTTTGTGGGCCGATATGTACCAAAAACTAATCAGGGCTTCATTTTGTTAAACTAATGGTAGGTTTTCAATTTCATTTCAATCGGTGCAAAGGTGTGGAAAAAATCGTGGACGAAAAAAACGATAACATCCAACTATCCATCCATCCATCCATCCATCCATCCATCCATCCCGACGCACTTCCAAAAAATGGCACTTTTTGCCTTCTCGACGAGATCCCTGGTAATTTTTGGCAAAATCGTCACGTGCTAAAATTCAACCTAATTGAATACTACAATTTGTGACCTTAATTGAGTCCATGGGTTCTTTAGTCTTTACCTGAGGACCCTTTGAAGTCCCGCTTGGCTGAGAGCGATTAAAATACTTTACCCATGCTTCGCATTGGATAAAGTAAAAAACGAAACCAAATAATTTTTTTTCATGCACGATTCAAATACTTGAACATATCTTGTATGTTAAAGTAAAAAGTTGTCGATACTAGTAGAGTTGTTGAATTTTTTACAAACATTTCAAAATACCTTCGTCCATATAATTTTGCTTTAAACTAAAATTTCGAAAGATTGGCTTTCGTGATAAGTCCTTTTCTTTAAAATTGTTGTTTTTATTCCTTAGTGTAAATTTCCAGACTCAAAGTAAATCATCCCCTAAATGCACTATTAAGGTCTTGAAATAAAATTTACAAGATAAAATTTTTAGTAAGTTAAAAAATTGTTTAATATTATTTTACTCATTTATTTTTTAATAGCTGCAAGCGCCCGCCTTCGGCGGCCCTCTTACTAGCTAGGGGGAACGCCCCCTGGACCCCCAACCCACGAATCCCACCCTCACACTACACTCCCCCCCGACCCATCCAGCACCCCTACCCCCGCACCATGAACCCGTGCCCAACCCCCGCCCCCATACCACAGAACCCAAACCTCACCCCCACTCCAACCCACCACACTCCCCGAAACCCACCCAGCACCCCAACCCTCACCCCACCCACCTCGGGCCCCCAACCCACGAACCCCAACCTCACCCCCACTCCAACCCACCACACTCCACGAAACCCACCCAGCACCCCAACCCCCGCCCCCACACCACCACTTCAACACTCTAACCTGCCCCCCCCCCCCCCCTACTCCGCCATACTCCCTCACTCCACCGCCATTCCACTCCGCGCATCCCATGCCCTAACCCACCCCCACTCCACCCCCGCACCCAGCCTCTAGCCTTCTAGTAACCCACAGATTATGTAAACAAAATTTGGTTGAGTTTGGTCCAAAAGCAAGAATTTTCATTTTTTGACCCCTCCCCCCCATTTTAGGTGGTTAGTTTTTGCATTTCTAGCTCCCACAGATTATGTATACAAAATTTGGTTGAGTTTGCTCCAAAAGGCAAGAATTTTCATTTTTTGACCCCCCCCCTTTTTTAAGTGGTTAGTTTTTGCATTTCTAGCTCTCTAGAGACCCACAGATTATGTATACTAAATTTGGTTGAGTTTGGTCCAAGAGCAAGAATTTTCATTTTTTGACCCCCCCCCCCATTTTGGGTAGTTAGTTTTTGCATTTCTAGCTTTCTAGAGTCCCTCAGATTATGTCTACAAAATTTGGTTGAGTTTGCTCCAAGGGCAAGAATTTTCATTTTTTGACCCCCCATTTTGGGGACGCCCTCCCATTTTGGGTGGTTAGTTTTTGCATTTCTAGCTCTCTAGAGGCCCACAGATTATGTATATAAAATTTGGTTGAGTTTGCTCCAAGGGCAAGAATTTATATATTTTTCTCCTTCCCCCCCTTTTTGGGTGGTTTTTGGCGGGAATTTTTTTAAACAAAAGTTGTCAGAAATCACATCCCCTACAACTTTGCTCATTATAAAATTTCCCGTAGAGTTAATAGTTTAAGAGTTATTTGATAATTTTCATTCGTGCACCCCCCAAACCCCTTTTTGGGGTCAAAATATCAAAACGTTATATAGCTAAAAACGTAAGTTAGAAGACACCTGATACAAATATGAAATTTCATAATAATCCCTTCAGCCGTTTTGACGTGAATCGTGAGCAACTTTTCGCGGAAACCACTGAAACAGACAGACATACAGACAGGAATTTTGTTGAGGGTGTTTTCGTTCATAACTTTGCTTGAAACGTGTGCAACCAAAATTTCGCGTTATTTGGACCAATGTACAGACAAAACCTTAATTTTATATATATATATAGATGTTAAATAATCGAATATCTTTTTTTGCAATTTGAAAAACTTTCTTTCTGTTCAAATTTCAACAACTAAACGTTCTTATTTTATGGTATGACATAGTCCAGTTTTTTTCTGTCTAAAAGCCTCCCTGCAATAGATAGTAGCTGCATGTTCATTTAACTATATTATTGACATTTAACCATATTATTGACTTATTTGAGGGTGGGTAGAAATAATTATATATATATATATATATTTATTTGTTCTAATTTATTGGGGATAAAAAAAGTTTCACGTCAAATATATAAATAAATAAAAGATATGATGAAAAGAGAGGCAATTTTTTCTTCCGTGTACAACATCTCTTCCCTCGTCTATATTGAACCCTTTAAAGTTGTTGTTGTTGTATTTTTTGTTGGTTGTTTTTTTTTTATCTTATTTTATTTTTATTTCACTAAAATATAATGGATTTTCTTTTTCTTCGTGACAGATTATTTAGTTTTCGACATGCCTCGAAAGAGTAGCCATTTTGCCAAATTGATTTTTCTGTTTTAAAGAATATTCTTTTTCTTAAGTCATGTTATTTTCTTTTCACCAAGTCCCCTTTATTTATCTGTTAGTCGATAAGAAATCATATTAGTATAAATTCAACCATCAGGTGGATTAAACCAAATTTATAGTTTTTCATTTTTTTCTTTTAATATTATTTTTGCTCTTATTAGAAATCGATTATTGGAATATGGAGATTAAAGGGACGTATATCTTACGAATTTACGCTCCACCCACTCGCATGTTTTTGGATATGACTTTTACAATGGGGTGAATTCACAGGACTTAGATACTCGAATCCACTTCTAACAATCGAACAATATACATTTTTAAAAATAAATATGTTTGAGAAATGTTATTTTACCATACAGGGTATGGTCAAGTATTGTAATAGTTCATGATATAATTTTTAAGAAATAAATAAAAACCGACTTCAAAAAATTAAATGCAACAAATAAAAATACACTAGAAGGTATAAAATAATTACTATCTTATTTAGTTACAACTAAACGACGAAATATTAACATGAAATTACTTTTTGAAGTCGGTGCCAAACATAACTATACCTATAAGCGAGCGTACCCACCAAACGTACTAAGTAAGATCGGTCGAGTGCGATTCATAAAAGGTATATGTTTGGCACCGACTTCAAAAAGTAATTTCATGTTAATATTTCGTCGTTTAGTTGTAACTAAATAAGATAATAATTATTTTATACCTTTTAGTGTATTTTATTTGTTGCATTTAATTTTTTGAAGTCGGTTTTTATTTTTTTCTTAAAAATTATTTTTATTTTTCTCTTTTTAGTGATGTTATTAATAGTGATGATATCATCAGAACTTGACCAAATTAATATGACACTATCCCTAAGACACCCCCTTTCGGATAAAAAAAGAACCATCGAAATCTGTTCATAAACAAAGAGGTTAGGTCTAAAACAAACCTAATAAAAAAGGTCTAATACCTATTAAAAAAAACGAAAAAAAAATGGGACCAATCGGAAGCTAGACTGGACCCAATGCAAAAAAAATTTCAAAATCGGTTGACAATTGGCGGAGATATGAGGTAACATAGGCACAAAAAAAAAAAAAAATTCAGTCGAATAGAGAACCTCCTCCTTTTTTGAAGTCGGTTAAAAAGTGGTTATTTTGCTCCTTTTTTCGAAATATCCTCAAAAATGGCTGAAACTATTTTGATTAAAAAAATTGGGCAAAGCCATGGCATTTCGGACTACAAAAAAGCCCTAATAAGTGAATATCGAAAAAATTAAATTTTTTGAGATAATAATTGTTTTGTCAAAATGTCTGTTAGTCTGTTATTTACCAAATTTTTGTGGACGAGCTAGATCAAAAACTAGTTTGAATATCAAAACCGAATTTCCCACGTAGTTTTGGTGCATTAAGATTAAGAGCTGATTAGATTTTTGGTGCACATCGACCCAAAATTAAGGGGTGGTGGAGGGGAGATTAAAAATTAAAATATAGGCCCTTGTACCAAACTCAACCAAATTTTGTATACATAATCCGTGGGCCCCAGAAGTCTAAAAATTCACAAACTACCCCCCCCCTACATGATTATAAATAATTTTATTAAACATAAATATAAGTGAGGGGCCAGGTTGTATGGCAATGTCAAGTTGATGGCCTCATCAGGACGTGTCAGTTTATTTTGTATTATGAGTGATGAACCCAAAGAGTTTCATAGAGTCATTAGATATTTTTGTGATATGATCACCAAAACTAAGCGAGCGACCTAAGTTTTTTTCTCTTTTTTTTTAATACATTAAAAAAAATCTTTATTTCTCGCCCTGCTTAGAAGCATAAGTCCTCGGTGGCTAGATTCTCCAAACATCAATACAATCTAACTACAACAAACATCGACACAAATTAACTACAATAATTTAACAAATAATAATAGATAATAAAAAAAAAAAAATAGAAATGTTATTAACAAATAATATGATCCTAGATTTCTATCGAAAGACAAAAAATAATTTAAAAATTTCGAGCAAAAACTCGATACAAGGGGAAAACGACGCATTTAGCCAACCCGGAACTAGCCATAAGTTGTTAAGTAAACCTTAACAAGGATGGTATGACCTCTTTCAACCTCAACTAATCTCTGCTTGTGAGAACTAAATAAATTTTGCAGCGCGCTAGAGTTTATAAAAAACATATCTTATAGGTACTATAATAATATAATACTTAAATTCTTTGTGACAAGTTTTCAACTTAATTTAATGTATAATTATAGATGGGCCATGTTCAATTTAAATTAGAGAGGTGTGATGGGTCACATCAAAAGCAGGAGACACATTACATTTCTTATTTGTAATATTCTTAAAAGATTAATTTCCGGAGATTTTTATTAAATAAATTATATATATCCATTAATTTAAAATATCTGACTTATTTTCAATGCTATCGTATGCATCGATTTTATTTAAATAACGTAATTATAATGCAACGATAATGAACTTCTTACCACCTATTAATAATTTTTAGAGAGTCTGGTGTTGGTGCAGGTGAAACATATTTTAATAAAAGAAAAGTAAAAATATTTTTTTTGGAAAATTATTATTTACATACTATGAGTTATTCACTAGGTCATTTGTTTCACGTGTACGAAATAAAAGAGAGAGAGAGAGAGAGAGAGTTTTCTCAATATATATATTTCGTAAAGAGAAACAAAGAGGTTGTCCTCTGCTTGGTATAAATATATATATACACACATGTATATCAAATATATATATTATTCATTTGTTTGAGACTATAGTTTCGAAGGTTTGGCCTTAATCATCAGTCTTTTTTAGTTAAAAATATTATTTTTCATGGGGTCAGCATCGCGTGTATATTTAACATTTGTTTGCTCTTACTATGCCGATATGCCAATTAGCAAATAAAAACTTTTCAATTTTATATATTTCGGGCTCTAAAAAAAAAATAAAAAATAAAAAATTTCACTATCACATGCTCATCACATTGCATTGTTTATTGCCCCCTTTATGGTACATACGTAATTTTCGGCACCTTCCAAGTATAAATATCTTTTCTTTATTCCCAGTTTAGTCCTCTGTCCGCTCCATCTGTTCATTCGGCTCTCCCTCTTTAAGGCCATCCCAACCTCTGATAATTCTTTCATATTTACACTAAGTCATAAATAACTGTCCATCATATTAAATAAATTCTGTTCATTATTTCATGTTATCTTCAGTCAATGTTTTCCTGACGATGAGTTAAGAGCTCGAAATATATAGAGTAAACTAAAATAATCTTTGTATTTTAATTTTTTTCTCCTTGTGAAACACCACCAACTCCAACCTAATTTAATTTTAACAATGTTTCACTATAAACCAACACTGCATTCCCTAAATTTGATTATTAATATTCCTTTTGATAGTAACTTTAAGAATTATAAACATTAATAATCTTAAAACATGATTAGAACTGAAAAAGTTTTATAAAATATTTTGTTTCCAGGTACGTGTTAAAATAATTTGCCTCAATCAATTTTATTGTCAGTAAAACGATGAAAACGATCTTGAATTTTAACTGCTCATTATTACTATGAATAATCTTCTCTCGGATGTAACAAGGGCACAGGGAGTGAGAGATATATTAAATGAAGGTTGGGGATTCAACCGAAGCACATTCAAGACATTTATTTTATTCACTAAAATTTAATTCTTATATATTTTTTAATTTAATTTCGTTGTCGTTGATAAATATTTGGTAGACTGATTAATTGTTTGCTTGACAACGCCACTCTATAAACTTACTTTTCTATATGTATATATTTCTTAAGTAGGTATAATAAAAAAATCTACAAGAAGATTAATTCAAAAAACCCAGCCGCACTTAGCTTAAACGAAATTATGTGGTACTTTTAGAAAGTAAAATATTTATCACTTTATTATAAAATTATAAATATTGCCATATGAGGAAATCACAAGAGCCTGTCATCTACTAGATCCGAGATGAAATGAATTATTTTAAATTTTATGTGTTGTTTTCACCTCCTCAGGAATAAAACCCGAGTGCAAAAATTAGCAATCCGGCCCTACCTTGTGAGGTGGACCCGTCTCTGATATCTGGTGTATATTTTTACTCAAAGGTGTCTGTGCGTTACCAAATTTTTGTGGACGAGCTAGCTCAAAAACTAGTGTGAAACCAAATTTCACACGTAGTTTTGGTTCATTGAGATTAAGAGCTGATTAGATTTTGGTGCATATTGACTCAAAATTAAGGGAGATGGAGGGGGGGGGGGGTTAAAAATCTAGCCTATTACAGCAAATTCAACCAAATTTTGTATACATTATCAGTGCGACCCCAGAAGTCTAAAAATGTAAAAACTAACCTCCCAAAATTGGTGGGGGGAGAGGGGTTGTAGGGTCAAAAAAAATGAAAATATAGGCTCTTGTTCCAAACTCAACCAAATTTTGTATACATAATCAGTGGGACCCCAGAAGTCTAAAAATGCAAAAACTAACCGCCCAAAATTGGTGGGCAGAGAGGGAGGGGGTATAAGGTGTGTAGGGGTGTAAGGTCAAAAAATGAAAACAGGCTCTTGTCCCAAACTCAATCAAATTTTGTATACATAATCGGCGGGCACACAGTAATCTAAAAATGCAAAAACTAACCCCCCTACATGGTTAGAAATAATTTTATTAAATATTAAATATACTATGTGTACCGGAAAGTCATTACCGGTTTTTTCGAAAAAAAACTACGTAATTTTTAAGAAAATGGAAAATTTATTTATTCAAAGTATTGGCCATTTGATTCTATACATCTTGCCCATCTTTCTGGCAATTTATGGATGCCATCCCAAAAAACTGTTTGTCCATCGAGCCATTTTCTAACTTCTTCGAAATTGGCGAAGTGCTGCTCTGCAAGCGCGTGTCCCATCGATGCGAAAAGTTGATAGTCGGACTGGGCAAGGTCTGGAGAGTACGGCGGGTGCGATAATATGTCCCACCCAAGTGTTTCAACGCTTCCTTGACCGGTTTTGCTTTATGAGACGGCGCGTTATCGTGTTGTAAAATCACTTTACCGTGTCTTCGGGCCCATTCTGGACGTTTTTTGATCAATGCGTGGTTCAAATTGATCATTTGTTGTCGGTGTATTGTTTTTTCAATTGTTTTTGAGTTTAGGTTGGGTCTTCATCCAATAACTCCTGTAGTTTCGCATCTTCAAACTTTTTTGGTCTACCAGAACGTTCTTTATCTTGCACATCGAAATCACCAATTTTGAATTTTCGAAACTACACCTCACATGTTTTTAAGGTTAAAGCATGCTCACCGTAAGTTTCTACCAGCAAACGATGACTTTCAGCGGTTTTTCTTTTGATTAAATAAGAAAAGTAATGCGTGCCGCAAATGCATCGTTTTCAGGCATGAAACTTGACATTTTCAAAGAGGTATAAATCTATGAAGGTGTTACTTTCGCAAAATATAACATGTATAGCTTTGAAGCTTGATGTCAGTAGAATAAAATGCATATGTGTCAAATCATAACATTGCATACTTAAGCCTAGCGACATCTGTTAGAAAACCCGTAATGACTTTCCGGTACACCTGGTAAGTGAGAGGCCAGGTTGTATGGTAAAGTCAAGTGGATGGCCACATCAGAACACGTCAGCTTATTTGTTATTAATCTCACCCTAATATAAGACTTATAATAAAAGTTAAATAGAAGAAAAAAGGCAAGACCAGAGCCGTCTTAACCCACCTGGGGGTCCATGGAACTTTAGTATAAAATTAGAGAAAATGTGTATCGATATTAACAGAAACGAACAACATTAATTTTTTATTTTTATATTTAAAAATTTACAAACATGACATAATATTTACTAAATCTATTTTCTAGAATAATTCGTGATTGTCACGAACAATAGCAAACAGAAAACAACGTGAAAACACTTACTAATTGCGAGTGAGTAAACTCATTTTCAGTCCCGAGAAAAAAATAACATAAGGAAAATCCCCGAACGAAAGTCCCGATCGTGGGAGTCGGTTTACTCTAATCGGGAAGGTACACACGATAAAATAAGCTGACGTGTTATGATGTGGCCATCCACTTGATTCAACCATACAACCTGGCCCCTCACTTATATTTA
The DNA here is from genome assembly GCA_024734495.1 of Forficula auricularia. Taxonomy (NCBI): domain Eukaryota; kingdom Metazoa; phylum Arthropoda; class Insecta; order Dermaptera; family Forficulidae; genus Forficula; species Forficula auricularia. Next base: position 98,292 of record JALMQS010000342.1, read on the forward strand.
ATATTTAATAAAATTATTTATAATCATTTAAGGGAGGGGGTTAGTTTTTCCATTTTTAGACTTCTGGGGTCCCACTGATTATGTATACAAAATTTGGTTGAGTTTGGTACAAGGGCCTAGATTTTCATTTTTTGACCCCCCCCACATTTGAGCTGTTAGTTTTTACATTTTTAGACTTCTGGGGTCCCACTGATTATGTATATAAAATTTGGTTGAGTTTGGTAATTGGCCAAGGTTTTCATTTTTTGACCCCTTCTCCCCTCCCCATTTTGGGCGGTTAGTTTTTGCATTTTTAGACTTCTGGGGTCGCACTGATTATGTATACAAAATTTGGTTGAGTTTGCTGTAATAGCCTAGATTTTTAATTTTTTAATCCCCCCCCCCCTTCACCTCCTTTAATTTTAGGTCGATATGCACCAAAATCAATCAGCTCTTAATCTCAATGGACCAAAACTACGTGTGAAATTTGGTTTCGATATTCACACTAGTTTTTGAGCTAGCTCGTCCACAAAAATTTGGTAACGCACAGACTAACACAATAAGAGACTAACAGACAGAATAATAACCAGACTAACTACAGACATTTTGACAAAACAATTATTATCTCGAAAAATATAATTTTTTCGATGTTCACTTATTAGAGCTTTTTTGTAGACCGAAATGCCATGGTTTTGCTCAATTTTTGTAATCAAAATAATTTCAGCCGTTTTTGAGATATTTCGAAAAAGAAGGAAGAATACACTTTTTTCATGCATGATTACAATAATTGACCATACCCTGTATGGTAAAGTAAAAATCCCTAATTGATTACAGCTTAACATTAGCTTTTATCTATTATTTGGTAAATAAAGAAAACAAAAATATCTCTCACATATTAACTAACTCTCCTCACTAGCCTGTAATAGTAGTAATTGAATCATTTACTGAATGAAAATTTATAATCGGTTTGGCTGCTGTCGCAAGGGCTGCGGAGTCCTTAGGCTCTAGCCCAGCGAGCCCATCCCTAAATATGGCTCTGGGCAAGACAAATGTTAAAATAACAATTTAATAATCTATATATATATATAATTAAGGCTTTGTCTGTATATTGGTCCAAATCATGCCAAATTTTGATTGCACACGTTTCAAGTAAAGTGTTGAACGAAAACACCCTCAATAAAATTCCTGCATGTCTGTCTGTTTCCGTGGGTTCCGCGTAAAAGTTGCTCACGATTCACATAAAAACGGCTGAAGGGATTATTATGATATTTCATATTTGGATCAGGTGTTAGCAAAGTTGTAGGGGGTGTGATTTCTAACAACTTATGTTTAAAAAAAATTCAAAAATGGAGCAAACAACCAAATTTTGTATACATAATCTGTGGGCCACTAGAAAGCTAGAAATGCAAAGGGAGTGGGGTTCAGGGTGGGGGGGGGCGAAGATGGTGCTCAAGAGGTGAGGGTTCGGGATGGGGTGTGGGGGTGGGGAACGATGTCACAATAACTATAACTCAAGACAAGAATCGTTCTCGTGTCAAAATGTATGCGTCTCAAATGCGGAGAAATTATTAAATGTTGGAATCTCTAGCTTTAGAACTTCCAGTCTGAAAATGCAGAAAATATATTTTTTCTCAAAATAATTAAAATAAAACATTCATTTCTAATATTCTAAAATAATATGATGTTTATTTTATTATGGCGGCTCTAAGTGGAGAGGGTAGGTACCGAGTCTCGAAAAAGTTTTTACTTTTTCCTCTTATTCTATAATAGAATAGTACAACAATTAATTAAAATTGATTATGTTCGTTTAATTTAATACATTTTCATGAAAATGGTTTTACTTTGTTTTGATATTTGAAAAAACAAAAACAATGACTTACATGGGTCTGTTAAGAAAAATAGATCTTGGCTTTTCTTGTTTTTTGCTGTTGAAAGACATACCATATATCCTGACAACCGTGAGACATCCCCTAAGCAATCTTATTTGCCATGCCAATATCATTTTGGTTGAGTCTAGCCATTTCTGATCTATACCGGGTGAGTTTTTTATCTTGAGACAATCTTATAACTTAAAAACAGTGCATTTTATGAAAAAAAGTTTCAAATAAAAGTTTTTTATATCAAGGGGGAAACTAAATTACGCAATTGTTTGCCGACCTAGAACAAGCTTTCAAGGGTATTTCGAGGTCAACTTCTGTTTTTTAAATAGAAACCTATATGTTTCTGTACATATTCTGAATCTACAAAAAAAACTGAACAACTTTTATAAGAACTATTTTTTATATGACATCAAATAAAAAAAATATTAAATCAATTAGATCTCTAAAAAAAAACTTATTAATTATTTTTAACAATCATCATCAAATTATCAAATAATTATGATCAAATAATTAATTATTAAATAAATATTTATTAAATCGAAAAGTCACAACAATGAAAATAAGTGTTTATAATGATCTTAAAACTTCATTATACACCGATTTAAGGGATTATTTTCTACTTAATAGATCTATTTAAAAGTCTTGAGTTTAAAAAGTCTATTTCTCCTGTCAATCCAGTGGTATTGTATTACCATAATAAAAATGGAGCATTTTTTGTTGAAGACAGAATTGAAATGGTCTTAATTTATGGTGAATGTGGAAGAAGTGTTAGGGGTTGCCATTGAAATGGATGGCGAGCGCTTTCCTGATAGAAATACACCCTCCCAAGCTTCATTTCATCGTGTTGTAAATTCGTTAAAAAAACAAAAAAAAAACAGGAAATGTAAAGGCTATGAAGAAAATTAAAAAGGCCAAAATAAGGAAATTGCAACTGGAATTCATCCAGGAGACTTTTGTGATACACTCTGGAATGTCTCAGAAGTGTCGCAAAATTATTAAATTATTAATTATTATTAAATTATTTATTTAATAATTAAATATTTGATCATTATTATTTGATAATTAAGTTGAATGATTGTTAAAAATAATTATTAGAATTTTTTTGAGATCTAATTGATTTAATATTTTTTATTATTTGATGTCGAATAAAAAAATAGTTTTAATAAAAGTTGTTCGGTTTTTTTGGTAGATTCAGAATATCTACAGAAACATATAGGTTTCTATTTAAAAAACAAAAGTTACCTCGAATTACCCTTGAATGCTTGTTCTAGGTCGACAAACAATAGCGTAGTTTAATTCCCCCCCCTGATATAAATAAACTTTTATTTGAAACTTTTTTTATATAATGCGCTGTTTTGAGTTATAAGAGTGGCTCAAGATAAAAAAACTCACCCGATATAAATAAAAATTATGTCTCTGTTGCCTGCCTGTCTCCAACTAATCTTGAAAATCGTGATCTCTATCGTTAGCCCTATCACCTATTTAATGATTAAAAAAAGGTAGACAATTTTTTAGGTAAGTAAAACAACAAAATCATAATACTTAATTAAGACAACTTTCCTTTTTGATCTTATTTGTTGTTATTTATGCTGTTAAATCACTATTCCGCTTTTTCAGATTCAATCGCATAGGAATTTCTGTTTTTCCTTTTTTTATATAATCTTGTGTGAAAGTCTACATATCATGACATAGTATTATTTATATTGAAAAGAATCTTTCGGTCCATTATTCTCTTTTCATTTACGAACTTAATTAGGCTTTGTACTCCCAATGACAAGCAAGTATGAGCGGGAATGATTCACAATAGACCTTGTATAAGAGCATTGTTTTACACTCAACAATAGGCTCATAGAGTTTTATTCTTTAGACCCTTAAATGACCGATAGTATAGTTTTCTATTTCATTTTCTCTTAGATTTTTAATTATTTCATTTTTTTAGTTTTATTAATCAGAGAGTATATTGTAATTATGATTTATAGGAAAAAGTGAATTTTTTTTTATTACTCTGTACCCTCACGGCAAATTTCGCAGATTGTATGGGGGGGAGGTATCGCCTGCATCTAGAGTTAGAGTATTCCTTGTAAAAAATTTAAATATATAAACTAGTCAAAATTACTCATAACATTCAATGTTTAGCCTTATGATGGTCAAAACACAACGACTCTTAAAAATGTTTCTCCATTTCATCCAATTTTTTACTTTACCATACAGGGTATGGTCAAGTATTGTAATCGTGCATGAAAATAGTGTTTTTTTTCATCTTTTTTTTAGAAATATCTCAAAAACGGCTAAAACTATTTTGATTAAAAAAATTGAGCGAAAGGCATTTCGCTCTCTACAAAAAGCTCTAATAAGTGAACATCGAAAAAATTATATTTTTTGAGATAATAATTGTTTTATCAAAATGTCTGTTATTCTGTTACTCTGGATGTTAATCTGTCTGTTAGTTTGTGCGTTACCAAATTTTTGTGGAGGAGCTAGCTCAAAAACTAGTGTGAATATAAAAACCAAATTTCACACGTAGTTTTGGTGCATTAAGATTAAGAGCTGATTAGATTTTGGTGCATATCGACCCAAAATTAAGGGGGATAGATGGGGGTTAAAAATTAAAAAATCTAGGCCATTTGAGCAAACTCAACCAAATGTTGTATACATAATCAGTGGACCCCCAGAAGTCTAAAAATGGAAAATTTAACAGCTCAAAATAGGGGGGGGGGGTGTAGGGCCAAAAAATGAAAAAATAGGTCTATGAACCAAATTAAATCAAATTTTGTATACATAATCAGTGGACCCCCAGAAGTCTAAAAATGCAAAAAATAACCTCCCAAAATGGGGGGGGGGCCAAAAATGAAAAAATAGGTCTATGAACTAAATTTGACCAAATTTTGTATACATAATCAGTGGGCCCTCATAAGTCTAAAAATGGAAAAACTAACCGCCCCCTACATGTTTAAAAATAATTTTATTAAATATTAAATATGAGAGAGGGGCCAGAGTGTATGGTAAAGTCAAGTGGATGGCCACAGAACGTGTCAGTTTATTTTATTTTTTTTGAATCTGATTTTTCCAAACAAAAACTTTGATCTTCTACAGGAAATATTTCTTGATAGATGCCTGACACACTGACTAAAAGCTAAAAATAATATTTGATTCCTTGGCCGTCAATGTATTTCAGATTAAAAACTCGAATTTTTTATGCTGTTTTATTTTACTTTGATTTACATAAGTGTATTACAATCATTGTAGTCAGGTGTTGGTATATGAACATTTTATATTATAATTTTACTATACAATAAACCACGAGCGAATTATTCCCTACGTATAAGTCCATATTTAAACTAATGACCTGGAATTAGAAATAACTTTATATTTTTTGTGGGAAAGAATTTAAAAATCTTTACCAATGCGGTGCGGTGTTAATGCAATATTTATTTTATATAGGAAGTATATAAATGAGAATAAAAAAATCATACTCTTCTAAAAACTGTTTCTTCAAATATAATCTTACTCTATGCCAAATGCTAATTTTATACATAAAATCAAATTTTAGCTGACTCCCTAATAGGAAAGAACTTTTCCAACTGACGCCGATTGAATTAAGATATCCAAAGATTGGGATGTTTTCAAACATCAACTGAGGAATGCATTAAATAATATGTGTTTATATTGGAACAGTGGGTAAAAGTGGGCTAATAGAAAGTCAAATATTTATTCTTCTTCCTCTTTTATAGAAAATTATTCAGGTTCTAGAAAATTTCAAAAGGATTTCGATAAAGCTACAATTTTCGCCCTGCTCCTCACTTAAGATGTGGAACATTATGAATCGATTTTGGCAGGTTCGTAGAGGATTAGTTTTATTTGAGTTATTCATGTAAGAATGGACTATTTAACATTTTCATCATTCTTATATATATCAAGAACAAACTATTTTCTTGCTATTCTTATTTTTAATAAAAAAGTTGAATCTGAACAATTCCATATCTATATCATTCTAACTATATCAGGTCATTCAATAAGTCCGTAGGATGACACATAGATGGCGTTACTAGAATTTTTCCATTTGATTTTTATTTAGCACTAACCTTCAACGATACGTGTATAAATTTGACAGCAATCTGACTATTGATTCGTGAGTTATAGCATTTTGTGTAAAGCAACTTTTGTTATTAAAAAAAGTGAATTTCGAGTTTTAATAAAGCATTGCTTTTTGATGAAAAAAATACAGTGGAAGCCAAACAATGGCTTGATAAACATTATCCGAACTCTGCTCCATCGAGACAAATGGTAGAGAAGTGGATTGCTGAATTTAAACGTGGTCGTACCAGCACAAATGATGCAGAGCGCAGTGAACGCCCAAAAGAGGCTGTTATTCCAGAAAACAAAAAAATCCACAAATTGGTTATGAACGATCGCAAATTGAAGGAGCACAAGCTAGCTGACATTGTAAAGATATCAGATGGTAGTGTTTTTACCATTTTACACGAACATTTGGGTATGCGAAAGCTCTGTGCAAAGTGGGTGCCGCGTGAGCTCACAGTCGACCAAAAACAACAACGAATCGATGCTTCCGAGGAGTGTTTGGCGCTGTAAAACCGCAATCAAATGGAATTATATCGTCGATATGTGACAATGGATGAGACATGGCTTCACTATTACACATCAGAATCCAAAAGAAGTCCAATGATGGAGTAATCGCTGAAATGTGGTCATATTTTACTAGATACGCTTGGGAGGCGTGATAATAATAAATAAATATGCGAGTGAGCGATTCTCTCATTTGTATCTGATCAAAGAAAATAACTTGAAAGGGCACCTTCTACCTTTAGACCTAAGCTATCATACCAGCATGCCAAAAACAAGTTCTTTCCAGACTATTAGATATTAAAATGAAAGTTTTTGCCGAGAGTAGCAGAATTTTTATATATTGAAGGAGACAATAAAAGAGCGTATCTTCTGCTGGAAGTATACATTTAATTTATTTATAACGAGACTATAGTTTCGAGGGTTCGAGACTGATCAAGAGGGCAAAGCCCTCGAAACTATAGTCTCGTTATAAATAAATAAAATTTATACTTCCAGCAGAAGACACACTCTTTTATTGTCTCCTTCAATATTAGATATTAATTTCTTAGTTTCTTTTATTCTAGGAATGCCTTTTTGCACTTCAATTAAAAAGATACTCCTTATAAAGAGGTAAATAAAATATTCATTGGACTTTACTAAAATTCAGACAACAATTTAAATAAACTGATATATCCTTCCTCATGACTTTATCTACTTCCTCTCTTATATTTAATATTTAATCAATATCTTTTTTTAAATATGAGGCTTCAATTTTAAATATCAGTTTTCTTACTTATATTCATAGTTCTATTTTTTGAACCCCCCCCCTTACCAATTTTTTTCATTTTTATTTTTCTTTAAAATTTTTTAATTTAAATTTTTTGAGAAGCCCCAACCCTTGATTTTTGTAAAGTACAGAAAATTTTTGAAAATTTTTTTAGAAACTTTTTAAATTTTAAAATATAAAATACTAGATAGGTTTCACATAAATAAAAGATCAGATGCTTGTTTAGCACGACTTTTTTATTTATGGGAAACCTACCTAGTATTTTATATTTTAAAATTTAAAAAGTTTCTAAAAAATTTTCAAAAATTATATTTACTTTATTTAATATGTTCCACCAAGAACTCTACACCATTCTCCCTTAGCCTTAATTTTTGGCTTGATTTCAACCAAAATCTAATCAGGTCTTAATCTCAATATAATGAAAGCTACCTGTGAAAATTCGTTTTGATATTCACACTAGTATTTGAGCTAGAGCGTACACAAAATTTGATAAAGTGCTAACTAACTAGTGTATTAATGGACATTTTGACACAATAATTAATATCCCGAAAAATAAAATTTTTTCGATGTTCCGCCATTGAGGCTTTTTTTGTAGATCAAAACGCCAAGGTTTTCCTCAATTATTCTTTTCAAAATAGTTTCAGCCAAAATCGAAGCAAAAAAAATCAACATTTTTTCATGCACTATTACAATTCTTGACCATACCCTGATGTATGGTAAAGTAAAAATAATGTATTGAACACACTGTTTTAATTAATAGATTATTAGAAGGTTTAACATCAGGAAATCAGACAGATATGTTTGCATTATGTATTTAAGTTCATGAATACCCATTAGGGCTTCAATGCCGGTATCAAAATTGCGGGATTGTCGGGATTTTAGATGACAATCTCGATCTCGGAAGTGAGATTATATAAAGAGAGTAGTAGTAATTACACACATTGATAAAAAGTTATTTTTAAATTGTGTTTTTAGAAAATGGAAAAAATATTTATATTTCAACTAAGAAAAAATGAGTTTGTGTTTATTCTAGGAATATCATGTATGATAGAAAGTCGAAAGTCCATTTAGTTCAGTTCTCACTATAAACATCTTTATTAATATTCTTACTTATCAATTCTAAGTAAGTGAAAAAATGACTACACATGTGAGCTAGAAAGTAGAAATAATTTATTTTTAACCGACTTCAAAAAGGAGGTTCTCTATTCGACTGATTTTTTTTCGTGTCTATGTTACCTGATATCTTCGACAATTGTGAACCGATTTTGAAGATTTTTTTGCATTGGGTTCAGTCTAGCTTCCGATTGGTCCCGTTTTTTTCATTGGTATTAGACCTTTTTTGTAAGGTCTGTTCAGGGCTAACTTCTTTGTTTATTAACCGATTTCGATGATTCTTTTTTTATTGGAAAGGGGTATCTTAGGGGTGGTACCATATTAATTTGGTCAAGTTCTAATGATATGATCAAAGACGAAATAACGTAAATTTCCAATTCTTATGAGTAAATAATCGAAATTATGATAAATAAAATCTTTTATAAAAAAACTTATAACATTCATTTAAAACCCGCAAACGTTTTGAGAGAATTTTTATATTAATGAATTTAATTTTATTATCATTTTCTGATTCATTCGCCTGACGCTTTCTCTTACGAGATGCATGCAAGGTATTATATTAAGTCACTATTAATAACATCACTAAAAAGAGAAAAATAAAAATAATTTTTATAAAAAAAATAAAACCGACTTCAAAAAAATTAAATTCAACAAATAAAATAATAATAACTCAAAAATCAAATAAAATCCACTAAAAGGAATAAAATAATTATCTTATTTAGTTACAATTAAACGACGAAATATTAACATGAAATCACTTTTTGAAGTCGTTGATAAACATATATATTTTATGAATCGCACTTGACGGATCTTACTTAGTACGTTTGGCGGGTACGCTCGCTTATAGGTATAGTTTGTTTGGCACCGACTTCAAAAAGTAATTTTATGTTAATATTTCGTCGTTTAGTTGTAACTAAATAAGATATAAAATCAATGACCTGATGTCAGAGAACTATACTTGAACTCTTTTCTTTCATTTGATATTTTCAAAGTAATTATCAAATTAACAAAGATGAAAATGTCTGTTTTGATTTTCAAATCAAAAAATTATATTTTTTATCTTTTTTAGCGCATGTCTTTTAGCCATTTTTTACTTTTTTTAAATTTATAATTACGTTTGTCATCTATTTTTTTAATATAGGGTATGTTCAAGTATTGTAATCGTGGATGAAAAAGTGTTTTTTCACTTCTATTTATTTAACTGGCGTAGTGAAGTATTTTTTTCTCATAAGAAGATTCATAAAGTTCAATTTATTTTCTATCTTTTTCTGAAGGCTCCCAGGTGTCAGTTGAGATAGACACAGTCTCTCTTACATATTAGACAAATTATCATTTATATTAAATATTTTTTACAGACAGGTTCAAATAGGGTACTAGATAGTACCAATGATTTATTTAACGGGTCGCGAATTTTTCTTTACATTTCTTGATTTTAATTACAATTGATAATAAAATCCCGAGATTGAAAAATTGAACTAATGTGACCATTCATATAATTTTACATTACACCTGTCCCCTCTCTTGTATTTAATATTTATTCAAATAATTTATAATCATTTACGAAAGAAACCCCTTCCCTCTCTGAATTTGGGGCTCAATATCAATTAATCATATCTCTTTTTAAATATGGAGCTCTTTTAGGATAAATAGCTTTTTAGTATTATTGTTTGAAAATTTTACCATTTTAATTTTTTTGACCCGCCCACCTCTTTGAGCCACTATCAATTCCACATTGAGAGTCATTTCCATAAGGTCGCATAAGGGAAATTTCAGATCGATCAAATGGTTTAGGATTTATATTGTTAATTCTATTTTTGCACCCCCTACCATTTTAGTCCCCTAGAGAAATAACGACTCTCTTTTTAAATATTGGACCTGTTAATATTAAGTTTCAGCTATTTTTTAACCGACTTCAAAAAAGGAGAAGGTTCTCAATTCGACTGAATTTTTTTCCCCGTGTCTATGTTACCTCATATCTTAGCTAATTGTGATCAGATTTTGATGATTTGTTTTGCATTGGGTTCAGTCTAGTTTCTGATTGGTCCCGTTTTTTTTCATTGGTATTGAACCTTTTTTGATATGTTTGTTCAGGCATAACTTCTTTGTTAATGAACCGATTTTATATATTCATTTTATATTGGAAAGAGGTGGTACCATACAAGGGCGGATCCAGGGGGGGCGGAGGGGGCGATCGCCTCCCATAGAAGCCCGTGCCTGGCAAAAAAATTTGTAAAAAAAACATTTATTTTTCAAAAAATTTTAAAATTGAAATTCTATATGTGCGTGTGTGTGGGGGGAGCGTCTCTGCACCCCCCCCCCCCCGCTTGGACAATTCGATCGCGACACACTTCCGAGATAAAAAGTAGATCTTACATCGGGCACCTTATATACATTCGCCCCCCCCCCCCCCATAAAAAATTCTTGGATCCGCCCTTGGTACCATATTAATTTGGTCAAGTTCTGAAGAATATGATCAAAGACGAAATAACGTAAATCTCCAATTTTTATGACCAAATAATCGAAATTATAATAAATAAAATCTTTTATAAAAAAAATCTTAAAACATTCATTTAAAACCCACAAACGTTTCGAGAGAATTTCTATATATATATATATATATGAATTGAATTTTATTATCATTTTCTGATTCATTCGCCCGACGCTTTCCCTTACGAGATGCATGCAAGGTATTATATTAAGTCACTATTAATAACATCACTAAAAAGAGAAAAATAAAAATAATTTTTATAAAAAAAAATAAAACCGACTTCAAAAAAATTAAATGCAACAAATAAAATAATAATAACTTAAAAATAAAATAAAATACACTAAAAGGTATAAAATAACTATTATCTTATTTAGTTACAAATAAACGACGAAATATTAACATGAAATCACTTTTTGAAGTCCGTGCCAAACATATACATTTTATGAATCGCACTCTACTTAGTACGTTTGGCGGGTACGCTCGCTTATAGGTATAGTTTGTTTGGCACCGACTTCAAAAAGTGATTTCATGTTAATATTTCGTCGTTTATTTGTAACTAAATAAGATAATAGTTATTTTATACCTTTTAGTGTATTTTATTTATATTTTTAAGTTATTATTATTTTATTTATTGAATTTAATTTTTTTTGAAGTCGGTTTTATTTTTTTAGATTGAATATTTTATAATTTTATTTTTTAAGAGAACCCTCCTCTCTTTTTGGGGCCCAATCATATCTCGTTTTAAATATGAGACTCTTCTATTGTAAATATGTATTAGTTTTCTTAAATATTTGTTTGAAAATTTTGTTATTTTTAAATTATTTTTGGGACATATCAATTTCACATAGCGAGTCATTTTCACAAGCTCGTATAGGGGATATATGCGGAATTTCATACAAATCGATCAAGGGGTAGAGGACAAAATCAAGTAACTCACCACAATTTTAATTACATCTTTATTATTATTTTTTTTATATATCTATTAATCTATAAAACCATTCTAAAATATTGATACTCTGGATGAATAAAAATAAAATATCCGTCTCAGAAAGGGTGATTAATTTTTCGCAGGCTCACTCTCATATTCGATTCTTTTTTCCCCTTTCTATTACTACCACACTAATACATTACATTCCCCTTTTCTACTCTCATTCTACTCCCATCCACCATCAAAGATTTTTATAATAAATCATTCTTTTGGAAAATAAAAGTTTCTACATATTTTTTTATTTTATTTTATTATATTTTTTCTATTAAATAACAATCTTCAATTCATTGGATTTTCCATTAATATTAGAGATTATTGTAAAAAGTCAGAAAAAAGCTAAATTTGATTCTATTCTATTCTAAATAAATTTATAATTTTCTCATTAATATATTAAAGAATAATCAACATATTAACGAGAATTGTTTTGACCGAGCTTTTTAAACAAGATATATATCGCGAGACTACTTCGATTGAAGCTAGTGATTTCTGCTGAGTCTTAAGTCTGGACCAAGAGAGAATGAAGAAAGATATGTTCCATTTTTTTTTTTTTTTTTTTTTTTTTAATGAAATTGATGTGAGAAGTAGATACACCAGACGGTGCATCCCCTAAAGGCATGTATGGGATGGCCCCTCTATCGTGAAAAGAACAGAGTAGAAGGAAAGAAGCCGGGATCACGACCCAAATCTCAGAAAGTTAGATACAATCCAATTCACTAAGTTTTTTTAAGGACTTTGAGCAGTGGTAAATTCTCCGTTCGATAAATTAGGTTAAATTTATCTCCCACTTAATTTTTTTCAGACCCTATACTTACAGAAAAAATGTCTGGGTATAGCCGGGAATCAAACCCGAGACCTCCGGGTTGCCAGCCAGACATTCTGACCACTACACCAGGGAGGAGGACATTAGCTATAGCTATAATCCAGCATCATTTCTCGTTTAGCCCGCATGACACTTGGATGGATGGTGATCCATCCGAAGTGTCATTCGGGCTAAACGCACTAATGACTGACGTTGGATTATGGCTAAATGGATCATATCTTTCTTCATTCTCTCTTGGTCCAGTCTTAAGACTCAGCTGACTCCAATAGCTTCAACTAGCAGTAGTCTCACGATATATATCTTGTTTAAAAAGCTCGGTCAAAACAATTCTCGTTAATATGTTGATTATTCTTGAATATATTAAAAAGAAAATTATAAATTTATTTAACTTCATTATTTCAAATTAGAAATATATAAGTTCAGATATTATTTTCACTTAATATTTGACAAAAATCACCTGCATTCGATCAAATATAGGAAACATACTTATTCTATTCTATTCTATTTGAACTCTACTCGTATAATTAATTCCATTTCCATTCCTTTATTAATTAACCAATTTTAGTTAGAATCGTTTTTCAATATACATTTACGGATATATTATTGTTCAAAGAGGTAAAAATTGAAATTTATTCCATAATCCGTTAATTTTTTAATTTGATTAAAATTTCTCCCAAACATTAGGATGTCAAAGTGTCAAACCTTTCAAAATCACGATAGAAAAAAACGAATTCTTATAAATCATCAATCAGAAAGTATCTTAAATTGATATAAATGTTTTCTTCGAGATATCATCTACCAAAATCAATGGTTTTTTGAAATTAAATAAATTTTTAGCAACCTCGTGGTACCATGTAAAATTGCTCCCTCAATGAAGATATGTATTATTTATGTTATATCTATTTATATGCGAATTGGCGAAATTTTTATGAGTTTGTATAATCTCGCCAGACCGAATGGGAGGGAGGGAGTCGAGGAGAAAAGAAAATAAATCTGCCTCCGTTGAGTGGACTCGAGTGATTTAATATAGAAATCTGAAATGGAAAAGACCTTAGACCATCCACTGCTTCCCATAATATATATACATTTATACATATACATATACATATACATACATCTCAGTCTAGGTGGACGGATGGATGGCCCAAGACATGCTTTGAATCCTCTTTAACAGAAATATCTCTCACACGGGATAATAATAGTTCCTATTTTGTTTTTGTTTTATCATTATGTGTACTAAACATTTATTATTACTGATTTTTACAAATGAATCGCTGATTCCAGAAAGGGTAGGTACATGTTATTGAACTAAACTTTTGATAAAAGCCCAAAAAACTGCTTTTTTGGAACTTATGTAAAATAAAAATTGAAGAAACTTAATGCACAAATCAAAATATATTAAAATACTATTTTTTTTCAGCAATATTTCAAACTATGTGCTTTAATGGCTTAAGACTTAGTGAACTTCAAAGTTGATAAACATAAATCCTTTCAATTAATAGTTGTTTTAGGGAAATAAGAACAAAAGCTTATGCAAACAATTTTTATTTTTTGTCAACGTTTCGTCGACTTTATTGACTTCCTCAGGGCTCAAACAAATTAACTTCTTTGCATATTTGTTATTTTATTAATATTCATTCTTATGTGTTTGCTAAGAATAAGAATGAATATTAATAAAATGACAAATAAACAAAGAAGTTAATTTGTTTGAGCCCTGAGAAAGTCAACAAAGTTGACGAAACGTTGGCAAAAAATAAAAATTATTTGCATAAGCTATTGTCCTTATTTCCCTACAACAACTTATTAATTTAATCGATGGACATAAATAATCAAAATAAATCCTTTCTGTATTCAATGGCAAATACCAAAAAAATGATTTGATTAATATTATGATTCTACAGTTTATTAAATGAAAATATAAAAGACTACAACTTTTCTTATTCTACAATGATGCTTAAAAAAAAATATTATATCTACCCTGTCCATCTATATATCTATAACATGAATCAGAAATTTGTGTTTCCTACGGACAGAATCTCTAATCTCCACATACTGGTGTAAGGTATATTCACTTTAGTTTAATAATACCGAAATCTCTATAGCATTGGCGTTGTTAGGGAGTTTTCCTATGGGGGAAGCCGAGCAGCTGATTAGCCATTAGAAGGTTTCGATTTCGGTAATCCGATTAGGAATAAACTTTTTAGTAGAATTGACAAATTTTGGAAGCAACGAAATTATTTAATGAGAAATACATATAATAAGTGATGTCTGGTAATAATTGAATTTTCTAAGGGGGGGGGCAATGAGTTTTGTAGGGGGTGCACTTCCCTCTTTGCCCCCTCCCCCTTAACTATTCCCATGCTCTCACGCAAGGTAAAAACGAGTCCTCTTTGATAGGAAAATATTGCTGTATGTTATCAAAAACAGACACATTTTATTAAGGTATTGTTTTTGTTTTGGCCAAGACAGCTGTCGCTAATGAGTTTTGCATTGACAGTATAATCTACCTCTGTACAAATGTCAAAAACAAGCAAACCACGTCCGCCATTTTTTTCCACAAGAAAATTTGAATGCAAAAAGGATACACGTCAATAACTTAGACCTGCAGTAAACTATTTTTAAAAGATTAAATTAAAATTAATTCTGTTCATAAGGTATAGTAAATCATAAATCCTTTTACACCCAATGATACACTGTGGTCTGAACCTTCGAATGAAGTCATAATCACAAAATTCTAAAAAAACATGACATGTACCCTTTCTACAGGGATTCTCAGGGATTCAAATATTCTGACTAGTTTAGTGCTCATAATATAACTTTCACTTATCCCCCATTAATAGCAAACCAACGTTAAAATATAATTTTTATAAACATTTCTATAGACACATTAATATATTCAATTATTTTAAATCAGGAAGATGGAAGAAATTAATTGAACCATTTTTTTATTGATTTCCCGTATAGCACAGAGACCAAAATAAAACCCAAATGCAACTATTTTGATAGGTTGAATTATAGTCTTTATATAGTTTTAATTAGGTTGAATTACGGTTTCTAAACGGTAGTTATGTCTCGTTTTTTCCGTTTTGCAACTGTTGTATTATCGTTAAAAAAACAATAATCAACATTATATATACATATAATGTTGATTATTGTTCTTTATTAAATAATTGTGTAATTATTCATTATATTAATCAAATCAAAGAAATATTTAATTATAAATAAACAGTTGCAAATAGGTGCCAAAAATTTTGGCGACAACCTTTTTGGAACGGTTGCATTATAAACTTTGCGACTATAATTTAACGATAATACAACAGTTGAAAAACGGAAAAAACGAGACATAACTACCGTTTAGAAACCGTATTTCAACCTAATTAAATCTATATAAAGACTATATAATTCAACCAATCAAAAAAGTTGCATTTGGGTTTTATTTTGGTCTCTGTTCTATACGGGTTTAATTATTCAACCTCAGCATAATATTTGTAAAATTCTTAATTAAAAAATATGTGATGTGGCCATTTCATATCTTTACAATACATCTCTGACCACATGAGTCATTTTAGGAAGCGGATTTTTGCATTGATCGTTCACTAAGGACTAACTCCGCACAATTTGGTCCAAATCAGTACCTAAGGACTCCGAGAGACAGACCAGGACATAAAATTTTAGAAAGACTTTTCTCCATTCGAAGTGAAAAAAAATCCACATGGAATTAAGGAATATTAATTGTTGACTATCATCATAGTGTAGAGAAAGAAAATGCCAAATTGTCACCAATCAGTCGTAAATCGTAACAATAGAATAATTTAATTACGTGATATGATATAATACTAATTAACAAATTGTTCGATGAGTAAAATTAATCATAAAATTTAAACCATTTAACCATTTAAAAAAATACTCTCGGTTTTGGGGGCCCCGGACTAGCCGGACTTGTTCTATTGGCGTGCCAAGTGATTAAAGTGAAAACCTGCATGAAACTTGTAGTGTACCTTCAGCTTTTAAAATTTTTGGTATTGTTCATCCAAGTTAAAGAACCATGAATTAAAAATATCAGATCTCTATAATACTACAAAGCCAGCAATTATGGTGAATTTTTGAATAAGCAGATTTTGTTAAATATCCATTTCAATCTCAACTGTTTGCCAAATGTAATTTGTTTTAGTTACTTTGGTAACCATATATTTTTCAGCTAAGTATTACTGTTATATCTTAACTTTAGTAATTTAGATAGTTTCATTATTCTCCAGTTGAGATGGATTGGCTGCTAAATTGGATTCCTTCAACTCTAAATTAGAATATCTCTACTCTGGATCTCTCAATTTAAGTAACGTTAAGTTAAGTTAACTCCGGTTCGAGTAACTATGTCAACTGAATCGATTTATTTGTTGTCTCAAAATAAAGTAGTAATTGAAATGTTAAAATATCAAAAGCTTTTAATGTACTATAGTATAAAGTGTAACAAAAGACGTCATATTATAAATATGTATATATTCAAGAAATTTTTTGAATTTAATAAGCAAATTATAGAAGAAAAAGTCACATTTTAAAAAAATGCAGCCTATGGAAAGTTTAAGAGATTTTTCTGTTTCAATTTTATGTCACATAAAAAGAGTGAGTAAATGGGAATCGGTAATAAAATTTCAACAAGTGTTTTAGCTGAGTGGACAAAATTATGTGATATGGCATGACGTGACGAAAGGATTGAAGAACGACCAGATGAATGAATGGGTTTTCCCACTTTAGATATATTTTTAGTGTTGACTATGCACCAATTATGAGAGATTTGGTTTGAAACAAACAATGGCATAAATTAATATTCTTCCTGTAATAACACTATGAGCCCAAGTCAAAGGCTAAGGTTATTAGTAGTTAAGCCATGTACCAATGGAATTTGCGGAATAAAATATAAAACATTCAAACTAAGCCGACTATGTACCTAATTTCATATTGTATTTTCCATGGTGATGTATCTCTGATACAGTCGATATTTAATTTTTTACTTTATTATGTAAACCCAAAGATTTTAATGTGAGATACTCTGAATTCTTCCAATAAAATATAAAATACTGTGGTAGTAGTTCATCTGTATGTCCATCTTTATACAAGACATCTTTACCTAACTTCTTTTTAAGATTTTCTATTTTTTTTTTCAAAAACGACACTATATTAATTTCCTTTTCAAAAATAAATGCCTTTTTATAAGTATAATAATATATATTTAAATAGTATGCCCGTGACTCAGTTATTTTTTAAATTGTTTTGTTGATATCTAATAAAAACTCTAAAGTCAAGATATAGAATTTCAATTAAGCATAAAGAAAAAAACAATCTGAGTTTTTTTTAATTAAATAAACTACTAGTGAAACACACATACCAACTAAATAAACCCCGATACAGTTTACATGGGAGTTTTGAGAAAATTTCAATTGTAAAAATCTAAAAAAAGCTATAAGAATTGACAAAATTAAATTAAATTAAATTAAACAATTTTAATTGAAGTAAATATTGGTTTATAACATGAAATACAATTTAATTAATTTAATTATAAAATTTAAGCGAATTCAATGAATAGGTGCTCGTCAGGAAGGCAGGTATTTCCTACCTATTGAACCTAGTGAGTTATTTAATGTTAATCTGTTATAATATTGACTCAGTAAGTGATTAATTAATTGAAGGTCGATAGAAATGTATTTATATTTAATTAAATTCGTAATTTTTTTCAGGTGAGCGTTTCGGTCGGCGATGGAGCCTCCGACGCTCGCCACCCTCAACGAGAGTCTCGAAGAATTCGCAAACAATCTAACATCGAAAAATATAACAACGGAAACTCGTCTCAACCCTTTTTATTTTTTACGAGGTATGAATAATATATATTTGCAAAGTGTAATGGATAGTGAATTAGTGACTGTACTGCTAGAAGAAACCTTTCAGAGAAGTGTGCAACAGTGACGACACAAATAAATTGCGCATAATATATATTAATCTTTGGTTTTTTATTTAACCATACAGGGTATGGTCAAGTATTGTAATCGTCCATGAAAAAAGTGGTTTTTTTCCTTCTTTTTTTCGAAATATCTCAAAAACGGTTGAAACTATTTTGATTAAAAAATTGAGCAAAACCATGGCATTTCGCTCTACAAAAAAGCTCTAATAAGTGAATTATATTTTTCGAGATAATAATAGTTTTGTCAAAATGTCTGTTAGTTAGTTAGTCTGTGCGTTACCAAATTTTTGTGGACGAGCTAGCTCAAAAACTAGTGTGAATATCGAAACCAAATTTCACACGTAGTTTTGGTCCATTGAGATTAAGAGCTGATTAGATTTTGGTGCATATCGACCCAAAATTAAGGGGGCTGGAGGTGGGGGGGGGGGTAAAATTTAAAAATCTAAGACATTTAAGCAAACTCAACCATATTTTATATACGCAATCAGTGCGACCCCTGAAGTCTAAAAATGCAAAAACTAATCACCCAAAATTGGTGGGGGGAGGGGGGGGTGTAGGGTCAAAAAATTAAAATATAGGCTCTTGTTCCAAACTCAACCAAATTTTGTATACATAATCAGTGGGCACACAGAAATCAAAAATGCAAATCTAACCTCTCCCCTACATGATTATAAATAATTTTATTAAATATTAAATATAAGTGAGGGGCCAGGTTGTATAGTAAAGTCAAGCGGATGGCTACATCAGAACACGTCAGCTTATTTTTTTAATATACACTCTTTCTAATTTATTTCCTATAAAATTGATTTAAGGGAATATCTTTTGAAAGCCAGAAAGAATTTGCAATTAATTAATGCATGAAGCTATAAATAATACATTCTTTCTATTGAATTATAAATATTTTCCATAGTTTTGACCTGATTTCAATTATTATATCAAAATCTGTTAAATTTTTTAAATTATTAGGGCTTACATGTTGCCATTTAAAAGTCAAAAAAATATAAAAATAAAAAATGTTTTGATGAAAATTTAATCTCTTCACATTTTTTAATAGTTAATTTACGATTACAAACATAAATTTGATTTATAATCTATAGATGCATTTGCAACATTGAAAATAAATCGTTAATCCTTCTATTCAATTTTTATATTTATCATGAAGTGAAATAAAAAACAATTTTACGGATAAATAACGACCAGTTTGCCTGGAGCCTCAAAGTAGTTTCGCCCGCCCTATATAATGAAGATTAACAGATGATAGAATGTTTATCACAAATTAAATGACTTAATGTGTTTTTTTTATTGTAATTCTTTGTTTATGTGTTTGTGAGAGGCATTCATTTCGAGATTTGGTCTAAGGCTGGATTATTTATTAATTTTTAAATTGTCTTTGGGAAATATCTTAAAAATGACTAAAACTATTTTGAAAAAAATGAACTTATTTATGACGCTTCAGTCTACATTTATCCTTGTATAGTGAACATCAAAATATTAATTATTTCGACAAAATATCTGTTAGTTATTCGATTAGTGTGAGTGTTAGCAAATTTTGTGTACACTTTAGCTCAAAAACCAAATAAGTTATCAAATGAAAATTTATATTTAAATATTTTTCATTGAGTCTAAAAGCTGATTAAATTTTGGTAGATATCGGACCAAAAATTAGAGAAGGATTAATTTAAAAAATTAAGCCCAATTACAATTTTTTTCAGTTACTCTTTAGGACCTTTAGGGGCTGTCCATAAATTACGTCACACGAATTTTAAGATTTTTAGACCCCTGTCCCCCTGTTGTACATTCTGTCACATTTCTATTACTTTGATACCCAATAATTAAAAAAAATTTTTATTTGATTGAAAAAGTAATGGAAGGTAGCCCAGGGGTAATCAGGAAAGGAAAAATTAACACATATCAAATAAGGTGTAATTTATTGGAATCCTTACTCCTTTCCTTTCAAACCGACGTTTTGGAGTATTCTTCCCTCCTTTCATGGTTTCAATGAGTCAATTCCAATAAATAACACCTTATTTGATATGTGTTAATTTCTCTTTCCTCACTACCCCTGGGCTGCCTTCCATTAATTTCAATTAAAAGTTCTACCAGTCCGTCTCTCTCCAGAGAAAATTTCGTTGCAAATAAATTTTTAATTTGACTTTTGTGACATCACAATTTTTAAGATCCCTATGCCCCCTGTCACATTTTGTCACAAATCAGAGATGCCTCCTCCTCCCTTACTATGTTACCTAATTTATTGTCGGCTCCTTAGGGCCGGTTGTATGTCGCAAAGTAAATCCTTTTACCACTAACACATGGTAGATGGTAAATGGAGGGATTGGCCATCCCAGTCCCTCCATTTACCATCTACCCTGTGTTAGTGGTAAAAAGTATTTACTTTCGACATACAACCGGCCCTAAGAGAGAGTCGGTTTATGGTAAAGTCATGAGATGGACATATCACATATTTTGTTTGAATCTAAATTTCTGAGATGGCTTAAATCCCTTTTTACCCTCTTTTTTTCTGGCTAGGTTCTTGATTCCAAGGATAACTGGAGTGTAGAGGAATAGCGAATACAAAATTTTGGCTTGAAATGGGAATACATTTCTTCTAAGCCACACACCCTTTCACCTATTTAATAAATTTCTCTGATAACTTTTTTTCCTGACACCAATAATTATTTCTATAATACTTTTCTATAAATAAATGTCACATAGTAAAAAATAATTAAATAAATACTTTTCTATTTAAACAAATTAACGAAATGTATAATAAAATCTGCCATTAATAATAATATGAATACCATTCTAATTGGAATGATTATTTTGTACTTATTAGGCTATTGCATAATTCATTGATGCATTAATAAGCTATATATTATAGTGTGTTGTTGAAACCAGTTTCATTCCTCACCCTAAATGATCTGATGTCGAGAACAATTAATGAGCTCCAGATGGATGTGTGAAATGTGCTTTGCCCAGGGGTGAACAGCAAGTGGGATATGGTTTTCCGAAGGGGCGGATCCCCTTTTTCTTTCTAAATTTATGTGTAAGTGACCTTATATTGCCTTTTTAGGTAAACAAAGCTTAAGATCTTAATTATCTACGTTTTTTTTTAAACAAATTTAATTGTAGAAAAGGGGAAAAAAATTACAAGCCTCAGAAATATTTTCAATGTTTCGGCAATATGTAGTATTCGTTTAAATTAATCGAATGTTTTCTACTTTTGATTCAATCGCAAATCAAATATAGGGAATTTTTGTCAAATATTGAGTGAAAATAATATTTGAACTTATATATTTCTAACTTGAAATAATAGTCTTAAATAAATTTTTATAATTTTTCTAATTAATATAACAAAGAATAATTGCTATATCAATGAGAATTGTTTTTGACCGCGCTTATTTGAAAAAGATATTTATCGCCGAGACTACTGCGGATTACGCTATTGAAGTCTGCGGAGTCTTAAGTCTGGACCAAGAGAGAAAAAGATGTGATCCACTTAGCTACAATCCAACATCATTTCGCGTATAGCCCGCTAGACATTCGGATGGATCACCATCGCGATTGAATCAAAAGTAGAAAACATTTGATTAATTTATGGCAAGCATCTAACATACATGTTAATAGACCGAGCGCTCTGGACTGGGAGATTAAATATATAACATCTGAGATTTCAAATTCACTTGGTGATCCATCCGAATGTCTAGCGGGCTATACGCGAAATGACTTTGGATTGTAGCTAAGTGGATCACATCTTTTTCTCTCTTGGTCCAGACTTAAGACTCCGCAAACTTCAAGAGCGTAATCCGCAGTAGTCTCGCAATAAATATATTTTTCAAATAAGCGCGGTCAAAAACAATTCTCATTGATATGGCAATTATTCTTTGTTATATTAATTAGAAAAATTATAAAAATTTATTTAGTATTCGTTTAGGCTGTTTTAACACACACCTACACTTTGAATATAGTATAACTGAAACAACATTTCTACTGATTTGATTTTTTTCCGATTGAACTATCCATGACGAAATTAAATTTTTTTCACGAAGTTTCGCCTTCTAATTCCGAACCCGTTTTCAAGAAATATTAAATGCTATTGTATGATCATTCAATCATAAAAAATATGAAAACCAATTTAATCAATATGTAAAATTCAACACAATTGAGAATTATGGTTCATCAGAAAGAAACGAAAATAAATTCAAGACATTTGAAAAATAAAACTTCTATAAATTTAATTTAATTTAATATTTTTGTTTAGAAATGAATAAAATTAAAAAACTATCTTTTAGTAATGCTGCAACATGTTTGTAGCTCAACTTATTGTTAATTTTCTCTACAAAATAATAATCTAAAATCTAATCATTAATTCCATTAGAGTTTATTTGACAACGTGCGTCGCATGATTTATCGTCTAAAAAATAAAATTTAAACACGAGTTTATTTTTTTTTAATAGGTAGTATTAGTTATTTAGTCTTCTATTAAGATAATAAATCACTGTGCCAAGTTCTGAAATAATAGATAGATAGATCTGAGTTTTTATTTAATAATTAGGGATGCCTACTCCCCCCTAGCTTCATGACCCCCCTCAGGTTTATGAAAAGAACACCCCCCTCCATTTTATTAAGTTCTAAAGGATTAGAAGAGCTTTTTATTACATTTTGTTTGAAGTTATAAGTACCGCTTTTATTTTAAGTATATAATGCTAAAATGCAACAATTTTCAACCCCCTCTCAGAAATTTCATTGACGTACTCTATGGGAACCCCTGGAATAATTCTTCTAATTGTGCATCAGTAAACTTTGTTTATTTGATCCTGAGCATCTCTGACATCGAAATCGTCACTAATGAACCGTTTGAACATTTGTTTAATTGTCAAAATTGTTAGGTATCCGAAACCGATGAAGAACACTCACTTATTTGGAAAAATCATGAGATTTTCTTCTATTCTGTTATAAATGTTTTTTATTATACGTCAAAACTCAAAACAGTTGTATTCACTACCATTAATTTTCCCACAATTTTTTTTTAAATTAATTAACATTTTATTGAATCCACAATTAAAATATAAAAGTGTTTAAAATAATAAAAGTCTATGTTGTAAATATGGACATGGGAAGGGAGTGCTTGCTGCTCGATGCCCAAATTATTATAAAAATAATAAATATGTAAATTTAAATTTGGAAAATAAAAACATTTTGTTAAAAAAATACACTACCTTGGGAATGGAATCTAAATATCAAAAAACAATACTACTTTCTCAAAGACTCGATCGTTAAAAAAATTTAGTTTTATACCATTTTTAATAAAATTTTCGTAGCGATATAAACATTATATTTGCAACGAAATTTTCTACTAGACTGAGACGGACTGGTAGAACTTTTAATTGAAAGTAATGGAAGGCAGCCCAGGGGTAGTGAGGAAAGAAAAAATTAACTTACATATCAAAATAAGGTGAAATTTATTGGAATCCTTCCTCCTTTCCTTTCAAATCGACGTTTCGGAGGATTCTTCAGAAATTCCCCTTATTTGATATGTGTTAATTTTTTCTTTCCTCACGTACCCCTGGGCTGTCTTCCATTACTTTCAATATAAACAGAGCCGTGCCTGGCGGGTGTTCATTGCGTGCGCCGCACGCAGGCAGCAAATGCCAGGAAATTTATAATTTTTTCTTTAATGAGATTAAAATTTGAAATTTGTAAAAAAAGATCTCTAAAAATCTGGAACTGTCAAAAAGGCGGGGCCAATGCCTACTGGTTATGCTGTACTCTCAGGAGAACAAAAACTCTTGGAAGAGGAGTGGAGAAGGGGCTGGCAGGTAGGCAACAACAAATTTTGTTGAGTTGAACGTTTACTTGGACTACTTTTTGATTAAACTCTTATATATCCAGCATTTTCCATGACAATTTTGAGGATTCAGATCATATCCTGTCTGGAAAATCCTGGATATATATATAAGAGTTTAATCAAAAAGAAATAGTCAAATAACATTCAAATCAACAAAATTTCTAAGAAAATTGAGATAGGAATCGGTTTCTCGGATGAGTGGTCTTAATTTTATGAAGGAAAAACTGCAATTTTTTTTCAAATAATTTTGATTTTTTAAATTTCAACCTCATTGCGGCACGGGTTGCCATTATCAATTGAGATGAGGCTTTGTTTGAATTGTAGCAAATTTAATCTAGTTTAAAATGTATAGAGTGGTCTTTGTCTAAAACGTTCTTCCTTCATGGTCAAAATGGAAAAAATCGAAAAAAGTGCGAGTTTTTGCTGACATTCAAAAAGTGATCGAGGGGGATGCCGAGGTCGAAAACTTGGATTTTGCATCTCAGTCACATCCAATACATGAAAAAAAAACTACTACCACCATTTGATGTATTCAACTTAAAACTAGCAAAAATTCACGTAATGACATCCTCTAATAATAAATTAAGAGTTTTGGAGTGGAAAAAGTGAGTTTTTGTGAAACAGAAAAAATACGACATTTTTCAACTAGCGCATGAGCCAGAAAGGTTGGTGGGCAAAAACCTATTAGATCAAGAGCCCACGACGGCAGACCTTCGTTATTTTATAAAAGCTGAAAAGTTTTCTGTGCATATCCCCTATACAGGTAAGAACGACCAGCGACTATAGAGTTTGGGTTGGTTACTTTGGCAGGTAACAGGTAATAAAGGTGTATAAAATAGTACTTTAAATTCGTTAAAGTATAAAGCTCAATTTTTTTATATTTTCTTTGGAATAACTTTAGAAAATCTCGTCATCCATTGCCGGACACTTATAACCAGTTGCTACCCCTGCCAGACACCCCTAAACTTTAATAAATTATAATTATACTTCGTTATAATATAAAGATAAATTTTATATATGTTACTTGGCGACCTTTAAAAAATGTTACCTCAATAGGCGGACAGTTTTAATGGTTTTTACAGATTTTATTCGGTTATTGTTGATAACCATTGGTGAAGGCATGGAGATCCGACTTAAAATCAAAAGCTTCATCGATTCCTATCAACTACTGGGAATAACCTTTGCATTCCATTTTTGATGTTTGACTATTAATGACAACCTCTACTGAAAACGAGAAGAATCGACTTAAAAATCAAAAAGACAACTCTTTTATGGCAAACCACTCAAGCTTGAGTTGTTTAACAAAAAATTTGAATGCACGATTTAAGTCGATTATCCATGTCTTCACCAATGGTTATCAATAACCGAAATGTCAAAAAATCATGTAAAAACCATTAAAACTGTCCGCTTATTGAGGTAACATTTTTACGGGATCACTTAAAATAACATATATGAAATTTATCTTTTTTTATATTATAACGAAAGTATAATTATAATTTATTAAAGTTTAGGGGTGTCGAGCAGCGACTGTCAGATGATCAAGCGATAGATTTCTAAAGTTATTCGAAAATGCAACAATTTAAAACATTTTGTAGTAACGGCCAAAACTCTATAGTCGTATTCTTACATGTATAGAGTTTGTGGCGCTTTCAACTTTTTATGATAACAGAAATTGGCCGTCGTAGTGAATGTGTTAAAGGAAATTTTATTAACTTTCATTTTTGAATAGGAATGTTAATTGTGAAAAGTTGATAGTAGCAAAGCACACCGAAAAGCATAAAGGGTCGAAGAAATTACAACTACCCCCAAGCTTTCCGAGTAAAAAAACAATTTAACTGGACAATATGGGTTACCCCGTTATATGATGTTATCTTGGAGGCGGCCATACACACTTGCACGCAGGCGGCCTTATACCAGGCGCAGGCACGGCCCTGAATATAAACATTATAATTTAAACAAAAATGGGAGGATAGATATAAAATTTTTCAAGATTTGGTGCTGTTCGTAATTTTAGAGACAAAATTTTGTCAGCCAAAATTTTAAGCTAGAAATTACTTTTTTTTTTTTTATTTATTTAATGTCACCTGGAACAAAGCCCATTTAGACAGCACATAAATAAAGTGTTAGTAGGGTTAGTGAGGGAGCCGAGTTTTTAGCCGGTAGAAATTTTTTATTTGCCAGCCAGGATCGAACCCCGGCCTTCCACTCCAACATCGTCATAACCGATCGATGCTGAAGCGAGGCCAGTGCGTTAGCCGACTGAGCCAACCCGACTCCCAAATTACAACTTGAATAACCAAAATGGAAATTCACACATATTGGTATCAACATTGAATTTCTACAATTCTTCATTCTAGAATTATTATTCTTGGCATCGAAATCCAGATCCCTTGAAAAATTATTTTCCTTCACGGTTCAGACATTTACAAACACGATAAGAACAAAAAAAAATAATACTTGGCCCGGCCGACTGGCAGGCTTAACCTATATATAAATATTTAATTTCAAAGATTATTATTATTTAATAGGGAAGAAAAAACGAAAATAGTTTCTTAGCTATTCTTCTGATGGTAATTCACCCAAACATTTTCTAACTTTATACATTATTTTGTTATATTATTCTTATTATTTAAGTATTATTATTATTTTTTTATACGTTTATCTAAATTATTTCTAACTTTTAATGAACCAAAGATGAAAGTTTTTATGTTGCTTTGCTATTTTTATTTCTCTAACAAGAGCTTAAAAATTTTTCCAAAAAGAATTTAAATCTAATAATTATAATATAAAAAATATGTTCTCTCTTTAAAATATCCCTATCACCAATCCTATTTGTCTTAATGGGTGCCAAATCTTTTGAGCTCTTATATTCTTTAGAAAAACTGAATAGATATTTCATGCTTTCTACCTTCAGAGCTTAAAATGAAAAATTCGAATTTTAGAAGAAAAAAAATCAAATCGTTAGATATATGTAAAACACTTGAACGACTGTAGCTAAGGATCTGAAATTTGGCTCAAAATGTTTATTAATAACCTGTATTTTTGTGTCAGTTCCAACTTTCTAGATCAAATCTTTCGCAGACAAAAAATGTCAAATCACAACGCAAGTTCAGGGAATCAATTAATATTCACTGAACCTCAGTAGGTACATATTTTGTTCTAATTATTAATATATTACTAAGAATCACTATTCATATTAGTGTAAAAGAAAGGCTGAACCATATAATTCCATGATGTAGGGGTGCTGGGGGGAGACTGGCTCTCACGACTAAAATATAATTCAGAATCAATTCTCATGAAAAACTAACCCAATGATTCACGGATTATAATTCAATTTCAGGTAATTGGCCAAAATTTTTGCGGGGAATCAATGATTCTATCTCACGATCTAATATGTATCCACTATCGACTTTCCAATGATAGTATCTTTTAAAAGAGGAAAGAGAGGCTTCCTCGATGGGTCTCCCGGTGAGTCAAAAATGTCATCTTAATCACGTCCTCTATTTATCGGATAGATCGTGTTTGAATCGCTTCCATGGGGGCTAATTATTATACAATTAATTAATTAAAAATTGTTTTATTCAGACTTCTGAGTAGTATTTCAGACGTCCCTTCATTTTAAATCCAATCTCTCCATTTTGATTTCTCTGATTGGCTGCAGATATTTGGTACCTCTTCTTTTTATTGTTTCTTATCTAAAATTTCATTCTGGGTGTATATTTTTCTGAACTTGAAAGATCGAGTACAAAAAATAAGGATACAATACCCAATAAAACGACCGTGAAGGAAATCAAGGAGTAAAACTCTCTTAGGCCGGCTGTATGTCGCAAACTAAATGCTTTTTACCACTAACCAAGGTAGATGGTAAACGGAGCCACTGGATGGCCAATCAGATGACAGGCAACATTCAGTGGCTGTCATCTGATTGGCCATTCCAGTGGCTCCGTTTACCATCTTACCTTGGTTAGTGGTAAAAGCATTTACTTTGCGACATATTAACCGGGCCTTTAGAGTCCCAAAAAACCGTCTCTTTCAATGAGCTCCCGAATAATAGCAACATTGTCAGGCGTAATGCTGAAGCGGACTCACATTTTCAACTTTTTGACGCCCTTCTTTGAACTCGCCACACCAGGCTTTCACTCTTGCCCATGAAAGTGCATTCTTCCCGAACTGTTCATGCAATCGGTCCCGATTTTCGGCTGGTTTAACGCCATCGTTCGTTACTAATGTAACCGGTCGGTCGGTCGGTTTGGCCTTGAGTCATCTAGAGGGGACCCCCCCCCCTACTCTTCCCGACCCTCAGCCTACCCCCGACACGTTTTATATGTCCTCAGAATTAAAAGGCTCGTTTATATTTGAATGATACTCGTATAATGAGATTAAGAAAAACATTGGAAAGGAGGACTATCTGGAGCAGAGATTTCCAAACTTTTTTGTCTCGTAGACACCTTGCCATGTTTTTTTGTCTTGGGTCCCCCTTACCTATCATTTTCGGATTTTTTTAAGAAAATATATCTTTACTTTTAAAGAAATTTTAATTTATTCTAATATTATATTATATACAGAGCTGGAATATAATATTTATTTTTACATCTCTCCTAAAAATTAATATGAACCACTCCATAAATGGTGAAGTGATACAAAGGGTCCCCCCTTACCTCTCATTTTCGGGTTTTTTAAGAAAATAAAGTTTTACTTTTAAAGAAATTTTAACTTATTCTAATATTATATTATATTATATTATATACAGAGCTCGAATATAATATTTATTTTTATATCTCTCCTAAAAATTAAATTTATGAACCACTCCAAAAATGGTGAAGTGATTCAAAGGGTCCACCCCCTTACCTCTCATTTTAGGATTTTTTTAAGAAAATAAAGTTTTTTATCTCCAAAATCAAAATTTAAGTCAATTGAATTTTTTTTTAAATACCTACGGTGGGTTTACACGTGAGAGTTTTATTTTAAAATAAAAAAAAATCGAATAAAATAAAATACTATTCTCGCTATTAGTTTTAAATCTAGTTTTATTATCAAATATATCAAATTACAGAAAGATTCGTGAATAAGTAAATTCATAAATAATAACAATTTTAATTAATGTTAGATCTGAATTTCACGTGATGCACAAATTTTTTTAATTCTGGCCGGAATATTGGAGAAGCACATTCTCATTTCTTCTTCGATCTTTTGCAAACATTCTCTTTTATTATTTTTGATTGATGTAAGAGCCGAAAATCAAATTCACACCAATATGAAGTCGAGAATTACAATAATATTGTGATAACTATTTTAGCTAATTGAGGATAATCTGGCTTTATCTGTATACAAAATTAATTAAATTTCAGTTTTTAATTTATATGAGACTAACTACCAGTTTATATTTTTGAAAATATTTTCTTAATACTTCCATTTTCAAAACTCTGAAACAATTGAACATGTTTGTCTCTCACATTCGTATTTATTGTTTGACGGATTGAACAAATCAGGGCAAGTACGAGTCTTCCTGCGCTGTCTTTGCGAAGCTCTGAGAAAAGATTGGACAACAATTTCTACTGCGCGTATGCGGTTAACATGAAGATACTGGTATCATTATGTGCAAGTTTCTACAAGTTCAAAGTGTATTGCGACCACGAAGCGAATAGCCCACTACCTATGTCAATTTTATGAGATATACTAATTCAATTACTATGTAATTAATTTTAAATTTAAATAATATGTAATTGACTGTAGTAAATAGAATAAAATAGTACACTATAAAATCCCCACTTCGCTACTAATATTATAATTGCGGAAATAAGTTTGTATACAAAACCGCAGTGTACTGTCAGTCTGTTTGTTATGTTTTCACGTAAAAACTAAGCAACAAATCTATCTGTGTATGTGAATTATTCCATTCATGGAAAGCCAAAATTAAAGTCACGACCTGCTTAAATGAGATTCACTATCGTGGACCCCCATTTACCTCTCATAGACCCCCAATTTTTTTTCATTGGCATGGACCCCTTGCAGGTCATCGTGGACCCCTGGGGGTCCATGTGGACCACTTTGGGAACCACTGATCTAGAGAGACCGAACATAAGCGAGTGGAAGAGCGCATCTGGCGCATCTGGACAAGTGCTAGATGCGGTAATATTTATAACAAAAGATTAAGAGAGGAAGAAACAACAGAACAGGAAGAAGAAGAGAGCAGAACGGATAAACTGTGGAAGAATCTGGTAGGACCGTTAAAAAAGGGAAAGATGGAGGATGATATAGTGGGACTACTGAAGTATGAAAACGATCTAGAGAAGACAAGAAAGAGAAGAGAAGAGGGGGCCAGGGGATCAAGCGCTACACCTACACACTGACCATTGAAGATGATGAAGAAGAAAACACACATAGTTGATAACATTTAGGGAAAGCGGTGTTGGTTTATAGTGAAACATATTTAACACAGGAGTTTTTTAACCGGTAATAGTGGTGTTTCTTTTTTTTTTATAATGATATTGATACAAGAAGAAGTTGCACCAAGAAGGTACAACCTCTGAAGTCCGTGGTGGACCCTTGTTACGTGAAGATAAGGGGAGATTTGGGGATTGGGTAGCAGTCAGTTCTTCATGTTTACTGGTGAAACACAACTATAACCCATATGTTTGCTGGTGAAACTCCTGTGTTTACCACATATTTGAAATTAACCATATGTATACATAGAATTATGAAATGCTCGTCAAAAAAATTACCATTTAATGTATGATAAAGCAAAAGAAAGTACCGAAGCCACATTCGGGCACCTACTGTAAAATTTGAACTAAATAAATAAATAAAACAGGGGTCCCCACCACCCCTAGCTTCATGATTACCCCCCACCCCCCATTTTATTCAGTTCTAAAGAATTAGAAGAGCTGTTTATTACCTATTGTTAGAGTTATAAGGCTTGGCCGGGCTTTTTGTATTTAGCATATAAATATTACTAAAAACAATTTCCCCCCCCCCCTCCTGTGATGCCACCCCTGCAGATGATTTCTCGCCAGTTTTCTATAATTATCATTTCAATTTGACTCGTTTCTACTAATACTCGTTCATTTTCTGCAAGTACCGACTCCAAACTTGATATTGTTTTGAATTTTTTTCCTATTTTCATTTCATATACTTTATGTCAGCGGTGGCCAACTTTAGACCTACAGACCAGTTAATTCATAATTTAAATCCCGCGGACCACTAATAGGATTTTTAAGTGTTAAATATATTTATAAAAAAAAAATTGTAATCAAAGAACACATAGTATGTGCCTAGTTAATAAAATGAAATATTCCACATTTTTTCTCTGCGGGACATAGCGAATTTTTCTCGCGGACCACTAGTGGTCCGCAGAGGACCACACTTTGGCATCCGCTGCTTTATGTCACTTGTTTATGCTCATCTTTCTGAAAGCTTAAACTAATGAACTCACTACTCATTTCTTTAAGTTTTACCCTTGGTATTCACTGAATTCTTTCTCTGATTTCTCTTCATATTAGATATATCTAATGACCATATAATATTCAAAAAGGAACCCTAGGATTTTAAGTGTTTTCCTGTGAAGAGGAATTCATAAAGGCGGTCTCATATCCAACTCACCTTGTCCAATTTAGTAACCTATTGTAGTTTATAGCTAAATCGTGATGCACTTGCCACGCGATAACCATAGACTACAATTTTCTATTCAAACGTCGAATCACAAAAATTACTTACTATTAAATATATATATATGAGATGAATAAAAAAATGTCTTATAATAAAAACCTTTCATTGGAAATATAAATATTTTAATGATATTCATATCAAGAACTTTTGGAAACTTTGTAAATCAAGAATACACATTTATACTTTCATTTACATAGAATTGTGAAATAGCTTAAAAACAATAAATACACGTTTTGAGTTCCCCTGAATCAAATAAGGTCGTCGAATTTTACTATATTATTTATTATTTTGTATTTTTTTTATAGAATCGTAGGTATTGTTATTAGATATGAGAAGAGATCATAAAGAATATAATAAATTAAATTTTATTTTTTTGACGTTTTTATTAAATTTTAATCTTTATCAAGTCAAAGAATGGTTTATTTTGATATTATCAACAGGTATTATGTTTGAAAGATATTAATTTGCCGATGGTAATAGATTCAAATTTACAAGAAAATCATAAGTTGGTGTCATCTATTAAATCCGATGGAATGGAATATTTTTATATATTCTATATCAAATTATATGTCAGAGGGGTTGTTTTTTCACGCGCCACATCGGGAATCGAACCCGAGTGCCAGTAACAGCGATCCGGGCCATCTGGCTACCTGGCACGGATGCGAACCTCTCTGACATCGATGTACACGCGTGAAAAACAACCCCTCTGACATATAATTTGATATAGAATATATAAAAATATTCCATTCCATCGGATTTAATAGATGACACCAACTTATGATTTTCTTTCTTTTCAGGTATTATGTTGTTGATTTATTATTATAAATAGCTAATGCATGATTCCTGTCTCTTCTCAGAAAATTAACCAATGGAAAGGGCAGAAACAATCAAGTAAACTCTTTAAAATCATAGGATATTTTAAAAAATTAATATTGAAATTAAAAAAAAATATTATAGACGAAATCAGACTAAATGACGTCACGTCAAAGGTCAGCTTGGACTCTTGATTCCCATTTGAAAATGTACAGTGAGTATTTTAAAATCGAGCAAAAAAGAATTGAAGAAATGAAGATTTATTTCTCAACGGCAAAAATATCCTTTCCCTCGTTGGCTAAAAACATTTTTTTATCCGTTTGACAATTCCTTCTGAACATTTCCACTATGGGAGAAAAGAGTTGCGGTTGAATAAAAAGTTAACAAATTGGAAGATATTAGGTATTTATTTATCCCAAATATTGTTTTAATTATGAATCAAGCCTAGTAGTGGAGCGAAGGTCATTCTAAAATCTGAATATATTTTTTTTTCTCTAATTCATGACTCGGATTATATTATATTATATCGGTTTGAAGAGTGAGAGTCCATTTCTTGTGGAAGGAACAGGTCTTACAGGCCCCCCAGAAGGCTGCTTGCATTTCCTACAGAGGAAGTTTCAGAGACAGACAGACACGTGTCGGAACGTCGACACCGATGAACTGATCGTATCTCGATGACACTTCATTGCCTGTCCTTTTTGTTAATTCTTTTGATTAATATCCGAGCTCTCTACACGGCAGCTTATCATTTGTCATTCTTACGAATACCAATACCTTGAATTGATAATTTATACAAATCTAGGGACAAACTTCCAAGAAAATTTCCAAATAGAAATAAGAATAATGACATACGAATAATGACCCACGAATACGAAACAAAAAATCAATTATTTTTTCCAGTAAATTATTCTTCATCAATGAGTGCTGTTTAGTCCTATTAATGTTTTGACCCTCACTCGTTGGAAACCTGAGTTAAGGCCGTTGCACACGAGGCTTCGTTTTAATAATTGTTTATCTTCTTGATCCTACTCAAAAGCATCCCAGCAAAGCCGGAAAATAGAACATGACTTAGAGGCTCCCAAACTGTGCGCCGCGGCGTCCCACGAAGCCCCGGCCTTTTCACGGGTGCTCCGCGAAGCTTCATAATCAGGGCCGACCAGGGGGGAGGAGGGGCAACGGTGTCAAATGCCCCAGGGCCCGGACTCTTTGGAGGTTGATTTTTTTTTTCTTACACTACAGCAAATAAAAATAACTATTGGTTATCTGGGAGACCCTTAGGAAAAACAAGAAAAAATAGATTATTGACCAATCT